>CAVMGG010000916.1:0-93733 GCA_963680895.1 Fragum sueziense | reverse complement strand
TCATTTGACTTCCTAGAGTCAAATTTCACCAAGGTCACATGTTATACGTGCCATAGATATACATTTAAATGAGAAGGGTCTGGCATCAATGTTAAATGCGTTCTTGCACGCAATCCAATCAGACGTCAACGATTCCTGGCTGAAATTTGATTGCTGTACTGTCCATGAATAGCATCAACAGTTTTGTTCGATAAGAGAGTTTGTTTCGGTAGGTAAAATAAACGAACGTTATGGGTCTGACGTCGTGACGTTAGACGTTGACGACCGCTTTTCGGGCGACCGTCAGTTGTTCTGTTCGTTTTATGACGTAATCTCAAGCAATATTTTGTCAACCGATGTACACCAAAGGCAGCAGCAATTGCGGGTTGAGATGTTCCATTCTTAAACATCACAATTTCTACCGGATGACGTCTTTGATTAAGTCGCAAATGATATGAGGGATTAAATCCAAACGAAAATCATTGCCTTTTGTCGAGTCGACGTGCATCTATACAAATCAAAAGAGTTTTACGTAAAGTTTTGGTATTTAAAAGTTTGCACGTGCAAAACGTGTAAACGTCTTTTTGGACGTTATCTCACAGATTAGACCGGTTCTAACGTAAACACAAGGATCAATAGCAAGATACAGTACCCTGTAATAATCAGTAACAAGTTTGATTTAATAACATAAAAGAATTAAGAGAAATGACAAAAAAAGTTGTTGCGTTACTTCTTTCCCCTAGTATATTATACTGATCCAGCTATCATTTTAACTGACCAGTCTGGGATTCTAACTTTTAGCAGTAAGGGCATATACTTGAATTGGAGCATCGTCAAGTGTCAAAGACTTACATAAAAAAGCATCAAGAATCCTTCATTTCCTCTTTTTGTCATGTTTTCTATCCATGATTGAATGTCCATCATCAGACGTTGAATTATGACTTAACAGAAGTAATATTTCTTATTCATCTAAAAGACAGGACAAAAAACTCGTATTTACGAATAATATTCGTTTTGTATATATCGCTTAGCAATGTGTGCCATTGTTCATACTCAGATAAAGTGAGCACAGTCTCTGACAAAATGGACGCTGATGGAGTTTGGACATAATCATAGTACAAAACATTTTTAAATAAATGAGAAAATGCAGTATTTTCTTCTTTTCTCTCTATGTTGTTGAAGGTGTCTTTATCTAGAACGTCACAAGGGGGTCTAACTTGACATAACGTTAAAGAGTTGGTGGGTTCGAAGCGGTGTAATAGATGTTTTAATCAAATGATTTATTTTATTTGTACATGTAGCTGGATATTCACATGCCTTGTATATGTCCATGTCGTTTCAGTCGTTGACCATCAGCCTCCGATTCCAAAAGAAAGTGTAAAGTTGTTGCCAGTCATCAATTGTAGACCATTTAAGACAAAATTTAAGTCAAAAAGTCGGATTTAACCCTTTCCCAAACAACAAAATTTTAGGGTTGTCCTATTTAAAAGCGGATTTGGTCGACAAAATTGATGTTAAAAAGGAAGGGATTTGTGTAAAATATAGTGCAGAAAATATTGAGACTAAAGAAGAATCGCTGGTTATCAGCAGTTTCTTCTTTTGTTTCAATGTTTTCCCAAGCCTATTCTATTACAGACGTCAAAACCAGGTCTTGTTTGGGAAAGGGTTAAGTCACCAAAATATTGGTCTTAAATCTAAGTCAAAAAGTAGGAACTTTTTAAGTCTTGAGACATTGATGAAACGCGACTTACGACTTAAATGTATTTAGGACGTTTTTTAGTCAAAAATACGACTTAAATGGTTTGATGAAACAGGCCCCAGCTCTCGATGGATTGGCAATACGTGTTTCTTGTCCTACATTTGTCGTAAGGCATTGGTAAGTCAAAATACGGATGAAACTGACCCCAGCTGCCCTTACCAGCTTCCTTCAGTTTTATCTCCCCCTTTTTTCAAGACCATTTCTTAAGTCATATCTTTTACCCATTCCCAGATTGTCGTCAACAACATCTTTAAAGTCAACCAATCTGAAATTCTGCCGTTTAGTAATTGGCTCTAGGCGATAGGCTAATCCATTATACGGAAACTTCGGGAAAGATTTTTATCATTTAATTGAGTGTTGCTGTAACGAACCGATTTTTGTTTGTGATTAGATCTTATACCGCTAGGTCATTGATTAACATTTTCGCGAACAAGACACATTTTTCAACGTCCACGAGAGCAAAAAACTTCGAATAGGGACCGATTTTATATTGTAAAGCAGTGACGAAATTTCGGACAATCAATTTGTTTCCCTATGTGTAGTTATTAAATCTCGTAACTACGGCTTGATTTTAAGTCGTAGGTACGAGATTTTTATAACAACACCGACGATTTATCAAAACATAACGGAAAACCAAGGTTATTTTTAGCACAAAATTCATTGCCATTCAGAAGTGCTGCAGACGACAAACTTAATGTCCTATTAGATACTTGCTTTGTCATATGTGCGTTCAAAATGCACTTGATCCCTTATAGATAGGCCCTAGGAATACATCTATTTCACAGTCTATGTGATAAAGTAAAAAAAATGGAATGACATATTTTTTTCTAGATCTTTCTTTTGTACATGCGCCATGCAAGATATACAAAATACTCGTCGCTTTTCTACGAAAATCTCGTATCTGCAGCTTAAAACAAGCTGCAGATACGAGGTTTTCGTTGAAAAGCATCGATATATCGCATTACGAATGTTCAATAATTTTATTGTTCTTATTTCGTCTTCTGTGTCGAATAAATGTGATCTGGCAAAGAAAAGGGGACAATCAACACGAGAGAACGAAAATCACGATTTAGGAAGCCTTAGAAATATTTTTACTATAACTTAAATGCACGTTGTACATACAAGCTTAGTTATACAGCAGGTGCTGTATGATATAGATCCAATATTACTATCATAATTAAGGGTCATTTTCTAAATCCCGGCTCGTATATCGCTGCTTTTCTACGAAAATCTCGTAACTGCAGCTTAAAACAAGCTGCAGTTACGAGGTTTTCGTTGAAAAGCAGCGATAGGCCTATACAGGAAGATAGTTCTATTCCGACCTGTTCAAAATCATGAATGAGCCCGCTGTTATTTACCTGGATAATGAGTTAATGAATACCGGATCCGATACACCTGTTTCCAGAAATACCATCGCGTGGCAGCGTAAACAAAACCTAGTTCGCAAATATTCTTTACACATCGTAGATTAATTGTAGATAAGTGGTCTAGAACTGACGTTTTACAGGAAAACTGGGGTGGGTTTGTTGAACCCGTAAATATCAATTAATCGTAATAATTTATGGTAAAATCATATCTATAAACATCATTTGATGATATACACGTATTCAATGCAAGTTCATTCCATTCATTCATTCATTCACGTGTGATGATTTTGGTGTCCTGCAAGACTGATATGCACAATTATTTTCGACAGTCTCGGTAGATAAGCCATCTTCGCAAGCCAAGGGTGACATCTACGACGTAACGTCGTTTCTGTATTCATTGGCCGATAATTTTTTCGTACGAGTAAGCTTCAAGACATTCAAAAACTCACTCTAAAATATCCAATTTAACGATTCTGTCGTAAGACATTGAGTGCGTCAATAAAAGTTGGTTAACGAGAGAAATCTAATCATGGGTTATGAACCCAGTCTGTGAGGACGGGAATCATCAATCATATTCTCACATATCGGAGGAGACATGCCCCTTACCCAAGAAGAGAAGTTTGTAAACATTTTTTCTCACTTTCTCTGAATATTTTTTAATAATAATAATAATAATAATAATAACTTTATTTAGAGAAGGTAGCATATTAAGACATATATAATTCAATAATATTGAATTTATCTTATTTACAATATGGCCTTCTAACGATAACACTCATACTAACACAAGTAAACGAACACACTTCCGCCTTATTCTCACCTTATCTCCCTTCTCTGTTACTCACACACACATATACACACTCACACAAACATTCATAAACTATAACGTTCAATCAAATCAAAATTGATTAAGTTAATATTAATTTTATTGATTAGCTATCTATTTTACTTTGCTAGGTCATTCAAACTGTCTATTATTAGTTGCATTGATTTTTACGGTCTGCAACACCTTTCGTACCAGCCTATTATTTTTCGCTATGTAAGAAATATCTAATCACGGGTTATGGTCCCAGTCTGGAAATCAGGAATAATCAACCAAAATGTCAGTTATTTGAAGAGACGTATAATGCATAATGCAATTATGTTGTGTCAGAGAAAAGATTTGGAAGGAATTTATCCAACTGTTTACAGTCTTCGTCGGACAGATGATCTAGTTATTAACCCATTCCAACACATTAACTCCTGTTGACTCCCCTAGAGACAAAGGCATGAAAAGGAAAATGAAGAAATTGCTCGTGACAAGCAATTTCTTCATTTCCCACAATATTTTCTACCCCAAAGACAATAAATAAATAAAATTATATTCACTTGAAATTGTCGTCTGTATCATCGTTGGATTCGGAACAGTCCAAGATTCTGTCATCTGGTAATTGGTTTTAAGATCTGGGGCCATATTCACCAACATGTCTTAATTGACTGTTTAAATCCAAATTAGACTTAGCCCTTTCCCAAACGGAAATTTTAGAATGGTACACTTAAAAACTGCCACAAATGACAAAATGGGTGTTATTAAAGATATGATTTGTGTAAAATATGGCATAGAAAATATTGAGACAAAAGGAGAAACTGCTGGTTATCAGCAGTTTCTTCTTTTGTTAGCTCACCTGAGCACGAAGTGCTCAAGGTGAGCTATTGTGGTCGCTTTTTGTCCGTCGGCGTCCGTCTGTCCGTCTGTCCGTCCGTCCGTCTGTCCGTCCGTCCGTCTGTCCACATTTTGGTGTTACCACTCTAGCAGCCACAAATATTGACCAATCTTTACCAAACTTGGCCAAAACATGTATGACCATAAGTTCTCGGATGAGTTTGATTTTGGGTCAGATCGGACCAGGAAGTCTGGAGTTACGTGCCCTTGAACGTCAAAAATGGCTACTTTTGACTTTGTTACCACTCTAGCATCTACAAATATTGACCAATCTTAAGCAAACTTGGTCAAAACATGTATGACTACAAGGTCTCAGATGAGTTTGATTTTGAGTCAGATCGAACCAGGAAGTCTGGAGTTATTTGCCCTTGAATGTCAAAAATGGCTAGTTTTGACTTTGTTACCACTCTAGCATCTACAAATATTGACCGACCAAGACTAAACTTTGCAACAATATTGCAAACTATAAGGCCTCAGATGAGTTCGATTTTGAGTCAGATCGAACCAGGAAGTCTGGAGTTATTTGCCCTTGAACGTCAAAAATGGCTAGTTTTGACTTTGTTACCACTCTAGCATCTACAAATATTGACCGATCAAAACAAAACTTTGCAACATTGTTGGTAACTATAAGTTCTCAAATGAGTTCGATTTTTTGTCAGATCGGACGTGGAAGTCCGGAGTTATGTGCCCTTGAACCTCAAAAATGGCTAGTTTTGACTTTGTTACCACTCTAGCATCTACAAATATTGACGGATCAAGACAAAACTTTGCCACAATGTTGGTAACCATAAGATCTTGTATGACTTTAATTTTCAGTGTGATTGATGTAGGAAGTCTGGAGTTATGTGCCCTTGAATTTGACAAAATTGCTGTTTTCGACTTTGTTTACACCGTAGCATCTACATTTATTGATTAATCAAGACAAAACTTGGCCACAATCTTGGTGGTCATAAGATCCTGGATGAGTGAAAATTTCAGCTTGATTTGACAAGAAAAACCAGAGTTATTGGCCCTTGAATTTCACAAAATTACAGTTTTCGACTTTATTTTCACTTTAACAATATATTGACCAATAAAAAAAATTGGACATAATGTTGATGAGAATGTTTTTAACAGAACAGAGTTATGTGCCCTTGACTGTGACAAAATTGTTGGTTTCTTCCACTTTGTTTTTACTGTAACAGTCACACATATTGATCATTCAAGATTATGAAAGCAGTTTTCAGCTAGATCATAATCTCACATCTTAAATTATGTGCTCTTGAACTTGACAACATTGTGACTTTCTTTCTATCTAGGTTCAGGTGAGCGATTAAGGACCATCATGGTCCTCTTGTTTCAATGTTTTACCAAGCCTTTTCTATTAGGGACGTCAAAACCAGGTCTTGTTTAGGAAAGGATTAAAGTGACATTTCACATTTATTTCATTTTTAAAAGTATGTCTTGATGCAAAGATTGTTTATTCAAATGAGTAGAAATGCTATCGGTTTTTTGAAGTTATTATTTATAAGCAAAAAATACGCCTTTAAAGTTGAGACAGAAATGACAAATTCTATATAAATCTGAACTGTTGTGAACAACAATTTGTTTAATTTTAGCACAAAAATATATATTTCTTGTAAACGGTTCAACATCTTGACTTGAAATTTTCAGAATTTTCACAAGAAAAGATGCTCTTTCAGATAAAATAATATAATTTATGTAAAAATAAATGTGAAATGTCACTTTAAAGCCTTCTGATTGGACGAGACGAATGTCTTGGCCAAACGAATGAGGTACTGTGCATTTAAAGGTAAACTTGGAATTAGACTGTATGTGAATACCACCGCTGATGAAGAATTATTTTTGACAACAGATTTTAACGTATATCAGTTTCAGCATCTTTTCGATTGGCCTGGGAAAATGGATTAACACGAAAAAAAAAAAAAAAAAAAAAAAAAAAACCTGAATAAGCGAATTCCATAGAGAATCCATTTGTCACTAAATTGTTTAATTTAAAACAAGCGTCGATTTTGAAATCGTTAAAATGTAATATTTTCTCTTAAAATTACCAAGTTTTATTCTTGAGAGACAAGACAAATCTAATTAGATATTGTAAAACACAAGAAATAATTTTTGAGATGCAATAAACAAAATGCTTTCGCCAATTGGCATATCTTTAGACTGGTCGAAATTTGAAACCATAATGCATTGAAACCATTGTTGGAAAAATTTAGGCTGTAGTAGATGAAACACGTGTGTATGTATATAGTAGGCGATTCTTTCATTCGCAGCACCTTTTAACCCTTTCCCAAACAAGACCTGGTTTAATAATAGATATGGCTTGGGAAAACATTGATACAAAAGAAGAAACTGATGATAACCAGCAGTTTCTCCTTTTGTCTCAATATTTTCTATGCCATATTTTACACAAATACTATCTTTAATAACATCCACTTTGTCATTTGTGGCAGTTATTGAAGTGGATCACCCTAAAATTTTGTCGTTTGGGAATGGGTTAAACCTGGAAAGAAGTAGGTGGGTTATCTAGTAGAAGGAAAATGTTGTAAAAATAAAAAATAGAACCTTGATATTTGAGAAATTTCAAATTTGATATAAAATTTAATAATGTAACAGTACCTCTCGGCAAAACAAACTCAATTCTAAGAAACAGTTGGGCGCTAATTGGATTTTCAGAAAAAAATGATCTGGGATTTTGGGAAAATGGGACATTATAGCTTAATTATTCGATATTAAAATCCATTAAAATTCTAACGTGATTCCAGATTATTCTGAGCTTATGTGCTATCTGGTCAGGACCCATGTTGCTCTCTTACAATAGGGATCCATCCAATAAAGTAAACAGTGACGTAATTCTGGACAGACAATAATATTTCGTCAATGTATTAAATCTTAAATAGCTTGATTGTTCAGCTGTAGTTACGAGATTTTATAACAACACCGACGGTTTATAAAACAATGGTTAACCCGATCTCTTTTCAGCACAAAATTAATTGCCATTGCTACGGGTCATCAAGAAACTAAAAGAGAACAGCGTAGATCTTGATCCGATTGTGTGTATACGCAGACTGATCTGGACCCATGTGTAAACTAGTGAAAAAGGGGCATTCTTGATTGGTTGCGCTTATGTGTACGTGCTACTCAACATCTACTTGATTTCATATTAACCCTTTCCCAAACAAGACCCGGTTTTGACGCCCCCTAATAGAAATGGTTTCGAAAAACAATGAGACAAAAGAAGAAACTGCTGATAACCAGCAGTTTCTCCGTTTGTCTCAATATTTTCTGTATTATATCATACACATATTATATCTTTAACAACACCCCTTTGTCGTCTGCTGCAGCTTTCAAATTGGACCACTCCGATATTTTGTCGTTTGGGAGAGGGTTAATTAGAGACGTCAATACATGAACTCTAGAAATAGTTACTCGTTCTTCAATCTAATCCTTTCATTAATAAAGACGGGTTATTGCCACCATTAAGATACACAAGCCTAAACCTTTGTCGTCTAATTATGGGTTTAAGGCCCCGTGTTGATAAAAATCATTTCCAAAGACTTTAAGTTTGGTATCTATTATAAAAGCTTCCATCTAAAACGTATCTTAATTCTCTTTTCAGCGGAAACCTACGAAGCGATTCGACAAGGTCGAAGATACTTACGGAAACAAGACGGAAGAATACGAAGAGATTCGCAAGCGCGTGCTACAAGAGCGGGCGGTCGTGAACGCGATCGAGGCCTTACAAGAACGCTGGAGAATGATCATGTTTAAATATAACGACTGTATGGACTTGGATGAGGGAAGAAAAGAACGCGAACATAAACGATTAACCGTCAAACGACAATTAGAACTGATGTTTATTATAAGTGTCTTTATCGTTACGTGTATACCCGTAACGGTTCTTATGGTTATAACATGTAGATAGTATACATTGTTTTGAAATTTTATCATATTATTAGCAGATACACATTAGTAAAAGATTTCAAAAGAATATTTTAGAATATATTTTAAAAACACGTGTTTTGTTTCATTTGAACCAAATGTTGATTAGTCCCTAACGGAAAACATGTGGCGAAAGAAGAAAATGCCGATTATCAGCACTTTCTTCTATAGTCTCAATATTTCCTTTGTTTTCTTACACACAAATGACACCTCTATCAACATTGTCGTCTGTTACAGCTTTGAAATCGGAAAAGTCTATCTTTTGTCGTTAATAACCCCATGCGTCCTAACTGCAACCTTGCTAGGACCCAGGACGCAGCACAGTCGCCATGGACGTAGGCGGGGCGCAGCGAGGAACCCAGGGAGGCACAAAGTCGCAGACCGTCGGCGACTTTTTTGAACATGGACAAAACAGTAGCAAAACCTCTGGGTTTTGCCAAGTCCTGGTTAGATGGCCGTGGGATCTCAGTTGAGTCATCATAGTCGCAGCAGCATCGCAGTAAGAACGTAATAAGAACGCAATAGACTTAGTACACTGGCACTAAGGACGCCGTAGGGTCGCCGATGAAATTACAATAAATTGCTCATTTTCTATCATGATTTCTACCAAGAAAGATAAAAATGTAAAATTTCATTCATTTGAAAATGGCGTCCACAACATCTCTGAATTTGAATCAGTATAAAATTTTGCCTTTTGGTATATAGGCCTACTTCATTGATATAATTTATATACTTATTTTTGGGCAGAAAACTTTGTTGGAAATGAGGAAATTGTTTGGCACAAACAATTTCCTCATTTTCCACAATGTTTTCCAATGCCTATATATTGAAAAGCGCCAAAAAGCGTCAATGTTTCGGAATTGAGTTATCAAAAAAGAATGTATGGCCCGTCCGACGGCTGTATGGACCCGGATGAATCCATCCCTAATGAGATTCACGCGACGTCGGAAATTTTCCGTGCGATACCGTAAACAATCGGCAGTGGAAGATGTTTGGCTTTCCCTATTTTGTAACATGTCCGTGTAGACCGAATACGTTACGGGTGTTTACGACGTCGAGCGAAATATTCCAACGTTTCGTAAATCTCGTCTTTCTTGGTAAGGTCAGGAGTCATTATAATCCGAGTTGTCTCTGATGAAAATTCGCTCTTTGATATTTAGATGTCGCTATTTTCAAATAGCGATATCCAAATATCAAAGAGCGAACTTTCACCAGAGAATAGGCCTACTCGAATTAGTCATTATTGACTGTAACGTTGACTTGTGTTGGAGGGTGGAGACAGCCAAAATCCTCCAAGAAGACGAAGGAGACACTTCTGACTAGATCCTTCAGGGTATCTGCAGTCTTCTTGCATGTCAATATCGGTGATCTGTGTCGGAAGCTGGTTCCACTCTCTGATCGATCTCAGCAAAAATGGCGGTACATGAGTCATCTGGTCGTATTCTGCACTCCGTCATAAGCGGGAATCACCTGACTGCAGAAGGCTACCAGGGTTGACATCAATAACATGATGTCTGATCTGCAGCATGAATACAGTCGTCAAAATACAATTTGGTCAATATAGCCTCTCTTAAAACCCGACGTGCGTCTATATATCGAACGTCTTGAGTTCGGAGATTTTTAAAACGCACGATTTATAAGGACACACGACGGGTTGTAAGAGATGCTAAAGAATTGTACGGTCAATTCTTTGCTACGTGCAGTCCGCAACCAATGTCACTTATCATCTAGATGAAACAACCGGGAAAAGATGTTTCATCAAAAGAAAAAAGGCTTTGTGTAACAGCGAGGGAATAAAGAAATGCTCGATATTGTAGAGTTTCTTTTCTAAACGATTTTCATGTCGAGCAATTTTTTTGGTTGAGACAACACGAAATGAATACTGCTGCGTGCAGCAGAGCTTCAGTCATATTAGATCAGTCTAAATTGAGTATGTGGCTCCGATAATTTGGACATATTGTAAAGGGAAATAACTCTCGATTATTTCCTGGTTGTTAACTTGTATTATTTCCCTTTATCCACTTCATGAGTCATGCTCATAAAAATAATGCATTAAAATAATAAATCCTTTTCTAAACATGACCTGGTTTTGACCAGCATTTTCTCTTTTGGCCTAAATATTTTCTGTTTTCCCAAGTCTTTTCTATTAGGGAAGCCACTCCAGGTCTTCTTTCATGGTAAATTTACAGAGAAAACTAAGGGGAAAATGAGACACCTTTTCTTACAGTATCATCTTCAAATGCATTGAGCAAATAAACAAAACAATATAAACAATTTGTTTTTTTCATGCAGTATGCTTCCAACAATGACATAGTTTTTACATTCTTAGATACAGGACTGTGTAAGCTTTCTCTTCCTTTAACCCTTTCCCAAACGACAAATTTTAGAGTGATCCACTTCAGAAGCTGCCACAAACGACAAAATAGATGTTATAAAAGATAAGATTTGTGTACAATAAAGCATAGAAAATATTGAGACAAAAGGAGAAACTGCTGGTTATCAGCAGTTTCTTCTTTTGTCTCAATGTTTTCCCAAACAATCTCTGATAGAGACATCAAAATCAGGTCTTGTTTGGAAAAGGGTTAAATGCATATTGACTGAAATTGCTCTTACTGAGCCAAAGTAATGTTTTCCTTAAACCATTTCCAAATTAAGACCTAGCTTTGACACCCCTCAAAGTTTGAGAAAATATTGAGGTAAAAGATGACAAGAGGACCATGATGGTCCTATATCGCTCACCTGAACCAAAATGATATGAGCAACACTTTTGTTCAATTCAATTAATATTTATTACTTTAAGACTGAAAAAGAACTAATGGTCAATAAGGTTGTGAAAATCTAAGTCATCCGAGATCTAAATTATGGTGCCAAACATTGTATCCAAGTTTTGTCTTGATAAATAAATAATTGTAGATTCTAGAGTATAAACAAGGTCGAAAACCGCCGAAAACAGCAATCTTATCAAATTCAAGGGCACATAACTCTCGATTTTCTGACCAGATAAGACTGAAAATCAAAGTTATCCCAGATCTTATGGTCCCTAATATTGTGTCCAAGTTTTGTCTTGATTGATCCATAATTGTAGATTCCAGAGTGTAAACAAGGTCGAAAACAGCAGAAACCAGACATTTTGTCAAATTCAAGGGCACATAATGCTCGACTTTCTGATCAGATCAGACTGAAAATCAAACTCATATGAGATCTTATGGTCCCCAACATTGTGTCCAAGTTTTATATAGATTGATCAATAATTGTAGATTCTAGAATGTAAACAAGGTCGAAACCAGCCGAAAATGGCAATTTTGTCAAATTCAAGGGCACATAACTCTCGACATTCTCATCAGATCAGACTGAAAATCGAACTCCTCCAAGATCTTATGATCCCCAATATTGTGTTCAAGTTTTGTCTTGATTGATAAATAATTGTAGATTCTAGAGTATAAGCAAGGTCGAAAACAACCATAAACAGCAATTTTATCAAATTCAAGGGAACATAACTCTTGACTCTCTGATCAGATCAACCTGAAAATCAAACTCATTTGAGATCTTATAGTCTCCAACATTGTGTCCAAGATTTGTCTTGATTGGTCAATAATTGTAGAGTCTAGTGTGTAAACAAAATCGAAAACAGTAAAAAACAGCAATTTTGTCATAACTCTTGACTTTCTGATCAGATCAGATTGAAAATCAAACTCATCGAGATCTTATAGTCCCCAACATTGTGTCCCAGTTTTGTCTTGATTGATTAACCCTTTCCCACACATTGACGCTTTTGGAGACCCCACAAAATAAAGGCTTTGGAAAACATTGTGGAAAATGAAGTAGCAAGCAATTTCTTCATTACCCACAATGTTTCCTACCAAGAAAGACCAATTTTGTTCAATGGAACTTGTCGTCTGCAGCACCTATGACTTTGGACTAGGCTAAAATTTTGTTCTTTGGTAATGGGTTAATAATTATAGACAGTAGAGTGTAAATCTATTTATATCCTCTATCAAACAACAGGGCTACAGATAAGTGGGGTGAAGACATTCTAACTTTGTTATTTCAATTCCAAACCCTATGTTGTGGGTACTCATTTGAATCGTCTCGACGAGACGATACACATGAGTACCCACAATAAAGGGTTTGATGAACAATACAGAATTATTGCAGTTTAAAAATTCATCACTCCCACTTATCTGGAGCTCTGAAACAAGATAACTCTACTTATACTAAAAGAAAGTAGTGTCAAGAGTGACTTCCCTTAGATTAATACAAGATTGAAAACAGAAAAAATAGGCAATTTAGCCCAATTCAAGGGCACATAACTCTCATCTTTCAGGTCAGATCAGACTGAAAATTTAACTCATCCAAGATCTTATGGTCTCCAACATTATGTCCAAGTTTTGTCTTGATTGATCAATAATTGAAGATGCTAGAGTGAAAAAAAGCTTAAAAACAGCATTTTTTGACATTCAAGGGCATATAACTCCGCACTTTCTGGTCCGATCAGGCCCATAATCGAACTTGTCCGAGAACTTATGACCATACTTGTTTTGGCCAAGTTTGATCAAGATCGCCTATCTTTTGTGGATGCTAGAGTGTAAACACTCCAAATGTTGACGGACAGACGGACGGACGGACGGACGGACGGACGGACGGACGGACGGACGACGGACAAAAAGTGACCACAATAACTCACCTCGAGCACTTCGTGCTCAGGTGAGCTAAAAATGATGGCAAACAACATTTTCTCCTTTTGCCTCAACAATTATTTTCTTTTTCATCTTCTTTTTTGCTGTTTGCAGCAGTCTTCCATAAGAACCAGTCAAGAAAATTGTCATTTAGCAGAAGATTTAAGGTTTGTTGTCTTCAAAGATTTAAAAAAGTTAAATTTTAGCATTATCATATAACTAAGAACGCAATCCTGTAAATATCATCCCATTACCAGACGGCATATTTAGGTCTTGTCTAAATCCAAAGCTGTTGCAGACGGCAATTTCTAGTACATGGACTTTTACATTTTTTGGTATTTCTTGATAGAAAACATTGTTAGAAATGAAGAAATTGCTTTATACAAGCAATTTCTTCATTTTCCACAATGTTTTCCATAGATGTTAACTTGTAAGGCGTCACACGGTGTCACTGTGTGGAAATGGGATGTACTGCATTCCACACAACACCATTATCAGTTCAGAAGTCATGTGGTCCTATAGTTTACTTGGCTACCATTTTAACTGTTATAGCCTACAAAACAAAGAGAGAAACATGTTGGTAGAATACAGATACCAATCAAACAATTTATTTTCAGAAAGATGACTAAATATGTCATCTTGAATGCATATATATCATAACTTAATAATTAAGCAAGACATGTATATGAAAAACAAACGTGTTTCGACGACAGCTTTAGATATGACCTTCATGTTTCTTTGACCTACCATTTTGACCTTAGTAGAAAATTGCATGCATGTAAAGTTGTGAAGATAGACAGACAGAGAGACAAACATGAAGGCATTTACAAAAGGAGATGATGTAGATCTATTCTTCAAAGTCAACTTTTTTTAAAGATATTTTTAACATATAGAGTCTAGCATAGTTACACTAAAATATAAGTACCTTTTCACAATAAGGACAATTTCCGAATATTGTGTTGAAGCTTTGTCTGCTTGAAGGTAGTGCTCTCAGCCACTGAAAAAAAAAACAACAACATTAAACCAATGTGTTTATTTGTCTATATTTCCTGTCTTCAAACCTTTGTGCCCCCTATTCCAACTTATATTTAACCCTATCAATTCTGCTTCCCAGAAATTGCATGCATTCTCATCCCGATTGTGTTGAAAAATGGATAGTCTGAGAACAACCTCTGCTACCACAGTATAGTACTTACTGTGGTGCTCATTTAAACCTTTCTCATAAAAGACCTGCTTTTGACATTCGTAAAGAAATGACCTTGGAAAAACATTGAGACAAAAGCAGAAAGAACTCTTCTGTGCTTTAATTTACCAAAATTTCATACTTATTTACCCTTTCCCAAACAAGACCTAAATTAATGTCTCTAATAGAATATGGTTGAGAAAACATTGAGGCAAAAAAGAAAATGCTGATAACAGCATTTTCTCCTTTTGCCTTAATATTTCCTGCGCTCTATTGTATACAAATCTTTTCTTTTTCAACATCAATTTTGTCATCTGCAGCAGTTCTCAAATTGGACCATCCTAGAATTGTGTCGTTTGGGAAAGGGTCAACATCCGTTTTGTTGTCTGCAGCAGCAAACAAATACAACAACCCTAAAACTTTGATGTTTGGGGAAAAATCATCCAGGACAGTCAAAGAATCTGTATGTTGACTTCACATGTATGTTTTATCAAAATAACTATAGGGGAATTAAAGAGTAACATGTATGATAGGCATGTCCGCATTGACTGTCATTACACACTTCATTAGGTATTTCTGTCTGAATGTGTAATTTATAACATACATATATGAAACATATCGTCGTTGTAAATGCAAAACCTCGTATCTCGGCTTTGGAAAATTTTAAAGAGAATGGAAAAAAGTGGAGTAACTTTTCCCAAACTGAAATGTCTTACTTGCAATTTGGACATATTGTTCACAAATAATGTGTCGATAATATTGATCAGTCAAAATATCTCAAAACCTGTGAGAATGGTCTACACCGGGCTTACACGTTTAAACTTTGAAAATTGCACCAATCGACATACGAGGTTTTGCATTTACACTGACGATATAACACATAATGTGCATTACATAAAACATAATATAATCAAACTGTTAAACTGTATGATAGGCCTGTCCACATTTCTGTGTCAAGTCTGTATACATAATAAATGTGTAATATATAACATACATATGTGTAATTACCTCAACAAGACATGAGTTATGATAGGCCTGTCCACATCGACTATCATTACACACTTCATCTGGTATTTCTGTCTCTAGTCTGTATGCATAACATATACCACATTCCAAGTTGAACTCCTGAAAATATGATAGACAGCTACATTTAACAAGAGCCATCATAGACGGATTATGCTCCCCGAATAAGTGCTTGTCACAAAATAAAAACTATCATACATTAAGCCCCCTTTTCCCATGACAGCTTATTTTGAACACACATTATTTAAAGAATATGGTCTAGAACATCCTATTTGTTACATAAGTACAAAATTTCAATAAATTCTGCCCATTATATGAAGAGAAATTAGAGAAAAACTAATTTTTACATTAAGGCCCCTTTTTCCATGACACAGCCTCAAATTAAGAAAGGGAGAAAAGGGTCTCTAGGTATTATCCCAGGGAGTTCACATGTGAAGTTTCATTGAATTTGGTACAAGGGTTGCTGAGATCTGGCTGTGGACGGATGGACGGACACACGGACGGACAGCCGGACGGACGGGCGGACAGCATGGTGACTATATGCTCCCCCGAAATTTTTTCGGGGAGCATAAAAATGTTAAAGCTAAAATACCATTTATTAAATATTCAATTAACTTTTTATGACACTCTATTTTAATTTTCCCTTTCTTATCAACATTTCAACCAGAGTTTTTGTTGAAATGATTTATTTCTTTGCATGGCTTTGAGAGCGCATCATACAAAGAACATTCTGATTTCCTGCCATGATTGGTCAATATTATATGTAGTTTAGGAGAAGAATATCCTTAGCCATACTGTAGAAAGAGTCATCTGTACAAGATTTTGAGCACAAACCTACCAACTGACTGTGTAACCATCTGTTTCAAGTTTATTGCCCCAACTGCTAAAATCAACTCAACTCACCTCTTTTGTGGTATTTACAGGAGAAGGAAACTCAACCTCAAGTAGTTTGGACAGGTTGTCTAGTAGACCCTTCCTCTCATCCCTGTAAATTGAGGAAATTTCAAACTTACTTAAACAAGGCCTTGTTTTCATGTCTGTAATAGGAAAAAACATTGGAAAATATTGAGGCAAAAGAAGAAAATGCTTGGTTTAAGTGTTTAATAGGATATGTACAAAGGCCACCGGCCCATATACCCACAATACATACATATAATAATACATTACAAAAAGTGAGTAAAATTTACAAATCATGAAGTTTATACAATGTAGCAACTATTTACCTGGTGAACATTCAAATTATAAATTCGTATTCATGCCATACTATATTATGAGACAAGTTGTTTGGTGGAAATGGTGGAAAAAATTCAATGAGAAATTCAATGACGAAATGCTGTGATTTTTATATATTTAAATGATATATCTGTTAAATACAGAATTAATACATGTATCTTAGCTGTTCGTCTATGATCGTTTAGTGATTTAAAGCATCAAATCTCCTTTTAAAAGCATAGTAAATGAACATTGCAAGGGCTCGTATCTCACTTATTTTCTTGCTTGATAGCAAAATATTAAATTTAATCTGTGATGGCTGTCTAACAAATTTTTTAGGCAAAAATGTTTCTCGAAGGTCTGCGTAAAAATGACAAATTAGCAGGAAATGATACTCATTTTCTTGTTCATTACAAAATATACATGTTCGCTCTTTTGAAGGTAGACCTATATGCCTTCCTTTCTCTATCATTAAGGAATGCGATGACGTTCGGAATTGTACAAGGCTTTTTCTAAATTTTATCAAATCGATCTTATCTAAATATATCTCGAAACCAAACTGTGGTTTAAAATTCATATATGTGTTCAGCTTATTATTTTGTTCACATTCAAGGTGCCATGTTTGTATGTATTGATCTTTTAATCTATTGGTATAACAAGTCAAGAATTGGTTTACATTATTTGTACCTTGATTTTCCCAGATATATCCAAACCCGTTTTCATACAGATTTGTCCTGACTTTTGATACCCAATTATTATGTCCAATTTCGTCAAAGTGTTTAAGCATGTTGTAACATTTTTTTAAATATCTATTCTCTTCACATTTAAGGATTCTTAGCCAAAATTTGATTGAACGTTTTTGTGTCGTGATGTAGAGTGGAAAACGTCCTGTATCGCCAATAATAGCAGCATTACATGCTTTTTGAGGGGCGTTCATAAATCTCCTACAAACGTAGCGTTGAAATCTTTCAATACAATCATGTTTATCTATTCCCCATATTTCACAACCATAAAAGAGCAGAGGGCTAATTTTACTATCAAATATCTTAAAGAACAATTTATGAGACATGGGTAGAAGCTCATTTAGACGTTTAAACACATAGTTAAATACACGTTTCGCTTTTATGGCTTGACTGTCTGCCATTTGAAAAAGAGACATTTTGGTTGTAAAAAGAAGGCCAACATATGTGAAAGAATTTAGACATTCGACTTTATTCCCATTATAGTACCACTTTTCGGTTTTAGCTAAGCCGCCACCCCTTTTGAAAACCAAGACTTTTGTCTTCGACACATTTACTTTAAGCGATGATTTCAAACAATAACTATGAAGTGCATTTAACTGCATCTGTAGGCCGTTAACTGTATCAGATATCAGAGCTACATCGTCGGCAAATAAAAGAATACATATTTCGATATGGTCAGGGAATAATTGGACGCCTTTCGCGCCACAATTTGAAATAGCCTCCTCTAAATCGTCAATAAAAAGGGAAAATAGGATCGGACTTAACTTACAGCCCTGGCGTAATCCAACCGGACAGTCCAGTTCACCTGACAACTCATCTCCATTTCTAATGTATGCCTTAACTGATTTATAAATACCTTTAATTGAAAGTAAAAGTTTTCCCCCGACACCTTTCTCTGTAAGTGCTATGTATAATTTTGAATGTAAAACGGAATCGAACGCCTTTTGGAAATCCACAAAAGCAACATATAACTTTTTCCCTTTCATAGATAGGTACTTTGAGATGAGAGAGTAAAGTATAAACGCGCTATCAACAGTTCTGTAGTTTCGCCGAAATCCTGATTGGGCTTCCGTAATTTTACAATAAGCATCAGCGAAAAAAGTAACTCTTGCAGTAATTATACTGGTATATAATTTACTAAATACGTCAATTAAAGCAATACCCCTGTAGTTGTTTGGATCAACTGCAGACCCTTTCTTAAAGATGGGAATTAAAATGAATTGTGTCCACTTAGTTGGGAATTCCCCAGAATGATAAATTCGGTTAAACAAGTGTATAAAAATCGGCATCAAAAAGTCAATTCCGTGAATCAATTGTTCTGCTGCTAAATTTCCGGATGATGCTTTAGACGGATTTAAAGTTTTAATTGCTGTCCTTATTTCATCTTCAGTAATATCGCCATTGAATAACAACTCTTCATTTTCAGACTGATTTTCGTCAGGTAACACATCATTGCTATTATCTGCGTTGTCTATATCATCAAATAGCTTTTGAAAATGTTCATACCAAGATTCAGTATCAATCGCCGAGTCTGTTCTTGGTTTACTTAGATTATGGTTAAGAATTCTCCAGAATTGCTTTGGATTGTTTGTCTCGTTCGTTAATTTTTGTTTTCGTTCATTATTATATGTTAAACGTTTTTCTGCACAGTGTGATGTATATTTTGTTTTTGATGCTATATACAAACCCAGATCGCTTTGAGATCTTGTATCCCTAAACTTCTGTAGACTTTTATTTTTATGTCTTTTTAATTCTTTACATTTGTTATCAAACCATTTTTGATTTTGTTTCTTACGTTTATCCTGTTTTGGGGGTTTAATGAACTGTTCACAGCATTTAGACATTAAATTTTCAAAAAAATCGATAATATCGTCAATTTTGCAATTAATGTCGCTAATCATTGTAAAAATTTCATCAAAATTACCCTCAATTACAGTGTTTTCTAATACTTGTTTATAAAGGTCTATGTTATTCCCCTCAATCACAACACGATCATCACTTTTTCCGTTTGAATTATCAGATAGATTCTTTGGTTTCATACCAACATGCATTTCCACTGTCAAACATAAGGGTAAATGATCACTCTCTGCTCTTGTTTCAATGTTTAAATTTAAAACTTTTGACACAAGTGCAGATGTGCATAGGAAATAATCTAATACGCTACATCCATTTTGACTGATATAGCTGATAATCAGCATTTTATTCTTTTGCGTCTATATTTTCTTTACTTCATCGTACAGAAATCTTATCTTTATCAACACCCTATTTCTCATCTCACAGCAGTAACCAAATTGGACTACCCTAAAATATTGCTGTTTTTCAAACAAATTCTACCAAGTTTAACTCATGATCATTGACTTTCAAAACGGTTCTTTAAGAATCCGCGCCTATGGCAGCCACAGTTCTTTGGTTTTCCACTCCCAAATGTACCATTTCTATACACTTGTCTGAGAAGCAATGTTGGGTTACTCTTTCAAAGATTTCCAGAACTTGAAAAAGGCTATCCATATTAGGTCTACTATATGTATATTTTTCAGGTTCAAGTTTCCTAGAGAATATGATATATTAAATCTATGAAACCGCTACATTTTACAAAAGACATCATATACTTACCACACATGTATATTGGCATTCATATTTTGTCTGATAGGTGCAATTGCTGGAGAGAAAATAAGAAATGTGTAAGTGAACAAGTATATTCTTTGACATTCTTTGACATTCTTTGACCAGCAATACTAACAAACTTTACACAATTTCTTATGTTGAATGACAAAAAAGTAAGCGTCTGATTCAAAGCTACACGATCCCATGGTCTACAAGCAGCAAACTAAATCATGATATGATAATTATTATTCTTAACCCTTTCCCAAACAAGACCTGGTTTTGACGTCCCTAATTGAAAAGGCTTGGGAAAACATTGAAACAAAAGAAGAAACTGCTGATAACCAGCAGTTTCTCCTTTTGTCTCAATATTTTCTATGCCATATTTTACACAAATTATTTCTTTAATAACATCTATTTTGTCATTTGTGGCAGTTTTTGAAGAGGATCATCCTAAAATTTGGGAAAGGGTTAAATTCAACTCTTCAGGCAATATTTGACAGCATTAACAGAAAAAATGGTTGCCATCTTCTACATTTTTCTTCCATCCTTGCTTTACTACATACATTTTGTACATTAATTTTGGTTATATCAATTTTGTATTATACATTTCATTTCATTTAAGAGTCTTAAATTTAGTCTTTTTGGATGAAAAAGTTAAAGAAACATAGATCAACAACTACAATACTATTTTGCAATAATTTTGAAAATGTTCATGATTTTGGTTGATACATTACCTTGATCAGATCCTAGAAACTTGCATTCTGGTAGTAGCCTAGGCTGGGATGGGTCTATACTGATCTGTACTGAGGCACTGGGACCTGTAGAATAAATTGCTAATGGATGGACAGGCAGATGGACAGACAACCACGGCCATAACAACAATTGTTCTTTTACCCTTTTCAACATGAGTGCCATAGTCACAATTTATGATGTCACTTTGCTGCTATTTCAGGAAAATAATTGTCAACACTACTTATTTTGACAGAACTATATTAAGAACATTTGCATACTACCTTTTTAAATTGTCAAAAGGCTGCAATTTCAATAAGCCACAGAGACTAAGTTTTAAGGGGGCATAACTCAGGCAAAAATCAATGAACTATAAAATCCTTAATTCATGCACATCTACAAATTAAGGTGATAACATTGACCAAGTTTCAAAAAGATCCAGCCCGAAACTTAGGAGGGGTTGAGTTCACAAGAAAAGTGGATGTACCCACGTACATATGGATGGACGGGCATATGGAGAAGATGACACCAATATACGACCACCTCTGGCGGTGTATAAAAAATGAGTTACATGGCATTGTATTCCTTTCCTAGGCAACAAAGCTTCAGATCGATTCAGATCGGAAATAACATCATTTGTACACTAATGAAATGTCAAGTAGATGGAACTCTTACAGCAAGAAGTACATAATTGGTCCAGATCCATGTGGTCTTCTGGTCTAAACATTTAAAAAAAGACCTGGGGCCCGTATAACTAACGATCGTATGTTTGATTTTTGCATAATTACTTTAAACAACAGCCCTGATTGGCTTAGTCGGATTTCTCGTGCAATCAGATGTCTTGTTACACAGTTTACGCAAAAACTTGATCGTAAGATGTTTAGTAATACAGGGCCCTGGTTTTGACGTCTGACAACCAACATTTCCTCCTTTTACCTCAATATTTTCTGTGAACTTTTTAACTCAAATTCTATCATTATCACTATCCATTTAGTCGTCTGCAGCACCATCCAAAATGCAATTTTAACCCATTCCCACACAATGACTCCTTTTGACATCTACAATATAATGCTTTAGAAAACATTGTGTAAAATGAAGAAATTGCTTGTGACAAGCAATTACTTCAATCTCGACAATGTTTTCTAAAGCCATTATCTTGTGGGGAGTCAAAAAGAGCCATTGTGTGGTAATGGTTTAAAGGGTAAAATCTATGTTATTGGACTCACTGATTGCTATTCTCCTGTATGTTGCACTATAAGTTGGTTTCTCTGGTTCAAGTACCCAAGTACTTTGATCTATCTCTCCCACCAGGTCCCAGAAATCCTGAAACTGCTGAACCGTGTCTTTAAACTGGTTATAGACATGGACAAGATCACTCTGAAAATACAAGACAAGACTGTAAAAATATTGTTGCTAAACCAGGAAAAGAAATTTATGAGGAGTTTGGTTTCTTTGTATGTTTTTTTTTCTGTCACTTTCAATAACTCAAATATCACAAATATCAACATATCAAAGTGCACTAATGCTGTTAGCCATTGCCTGGCTGTGGTTCGGAACTATATGTCATGATATGAAATCCTTTTAAATACAAAATAGATTTACAGGCACAATGAATATAAAAGGGATACCACTTTCAAGTTTGACCAATCCATAGCGAGCCCCAGAGAGGGCATTTCATGCTGAAGGGGAGACAAGGAGGGATAAAGAATCACAGAATTGATTTACCTGTTGTGTCCAATGAATGTCAAATTTAACAGGTAACTCTACATTACATCTTGGTGCCTCTTTGGGATACTGAAACATCATAAAGGGAAGTAAATACACGTATTCTCATATTATGAGGGATCTTGGCCATATTAAAATCCAAAAAACGAAGTAACTCGGAACACTTTAATTGACATTTAAACCAAAGGAAAATATATTAAACAATGTTATGTTAAGTTGGTTTGAACATCATGAAAACCATAGTGATGCGGTGTACTGTTGAATGATGCCAGTCAAATAAAATAAAATTGCCACGGTAATGTACGAGCCTCTCGTACCAGTGCCACTTGTAAGCTAATACCGACCATTTATATCTACTTGACATGGAATGACATTGTATCATAGTGTAACAGGAATGCTTTGGGATATCATGATATCCGATAGATTGAGTATATTCACTTTGAATCGTCCGATATGTGCTTCGAAAGAAATGACACCTACTACAGATGTAACAAATTTCACTGTTGCAATAGTAAATACAGTTGATAACATATTGTTCCTATCAGAAAACCACGTCAACAACATATATATGGTTTTTCAATTGATATACAGATGTTAATCTAACAGCGAGAGTAAGTTTGCAGGTCTTGAATGTATAACTCCTATTCAGAACGAAACATTTAAATGTGCTTATGAATTGTAGCGAACATTACCGTTTTATCAATTAAATTAAAAGTTAAATCATTTCAATAAAAAATCAGTATAGCATGAAAATGTCCATATCAAGTAGATTCCGGACGTCTTAACAAACATACAATGAGTCAATGCAAGTCTAATAGCTTACAAATCCACGGTAACCTAGTAGTATTGAGGTTTATTTGTCAGAAAATCGGAATTGATCAATATGCGTAACTTGAAAACGATTTCTGGAACAATGTGTTATCAACGCATTTGCTTTCTTCACATAAGTAATCAAACTTAAAAATATCAGCAACATGAAGATTAAAGAGAACAAAAATGCATGTTTTGCTAGATATGTAACGGTAATTACAAATGTAGCGGACATTACATTACACCAGAAAACATGTTTTGTATACCCAAAAAGTGTCATATACACCACACAATATCAATATTATCAAATTAGCTTATAGAACCTTAGAGAAGTTCACAACTGTATAATCTTCTAAAGTATATAGATACTCTGGACAAAAATGAAGACTACTTAATTGTATCGAACATTACAAATCGTCACTGAACAGAAGCATGTGACAGGCACCAACTTAATTAAGCATGACGAAATAAGATTTTCTCAGTGGGAAAAGTTTTTGTTTGGTGCTAAAAAATAGGAAATTATTAGTCTTCTCAAAGACCATAAAGGCTCATATATGATGTTGTGGAATGATTGGTGCGAGCAACTTCTGAAATCAATGGTTCTTAAAGTGCTCCAGCCCCTGCGATTCATGAACATAGTAGCTCTAAGAGGCGTTAAAACTGATTCAATCAATTAATATCAAGGAAAATAACGCAAAGTATCTTGGCTGATGCGTCTAAGAAGCGTGGAAAAAGTCCAAAAAAATTTTACACCTTGAAAAGGTTGCTCACATTACGGTAGTTACTCACGTGGCCAAACAACATTTCTAACATTTTTCAATAAATATAATAATATATAATCGATTTGAAAATGGTTTAGAGCAGAGTTGTTGAGAAATTGCTGGGGATTAGCTTCCGTTCTTTTCTTAATCTCATAATGCATGTAAATAGCTCTTACAAAATATGTAATGTCCGATACCAAAAGTAACGGACATTACAATCAAAATAATTGTTGTCAAAATCAACTTTCAAAGACAATAAATACCTATACATTTAACATACGATGGTTGCATTCAGTTTTAATCAAAATAACAAATCAGGTGTGATGTAATAAAAAGGGATTTAAGAATGCAAATCACTTTGCAAATACTCGCTTTTGCAAACTCCAAAGTGGTAAAAAATGTTTAATTTTTTCATGTTGGTAAAGAAAATTGGCTGGTCATCAAGCCTCCTGTTTAGATACGTCATTATTTAGGTCATTAAGTCAATAAAGCAAGCTAATTATACCGTGAGAAATAATGTCTATAGATACTCAGTATTGAACATTACATCGCGGACATTACAAATTGATATAAAACGGGACAGAAAAAATACATGCGTATGTGAATAAAACCAACATATATTATTTTCGATATATACCCAGAATTTCTTATTTGGCAGGTGTACTTTAATGGAAATATTGGATTGCATTTTATGGAAAATCAAGTATCGAACTTTACAACAAAAAGTCTCAAGGATCCCCGCAGTCTGTTTTGTAGTGGAATCAGAGGGGGGAAATTCCTCTTCATAGACTTATTGGGCTAATTTACTTTTAGTGTTGTGTATATCGGTTAACTTGGCCATAGTAACAATTAATTTCCATGAATACTGTATGGCCCATCTTGTTATAAAATAGACGGTAGCGGACATTTCAGTCGCTGTTAAAAAAAGGCGACAGTACATTCTGACTTTCTAACTGTGTTGAAGTGTAAGTATTGGTGTTGCAATTTCACATACAAATTGTCGAAACTGGTATTTTTAAATATGTGGCAAATATTTGGCGTTAACACCTTTATCATGATCGAGAATTTGAGGGTTATATTGACTTCATAAAAAGCGACAGTATCGAACGTTACATTTTGTTTATATTGACCCGATGTTTACTACTTGAACATATACATATTTTAGATTTACTTTGTTTTAAAGATTCGTCTTAGTAACTGCTTTGAAATTGCAGTGAAAATTCTAGGTCTTGCATCTACCAAACGCACAGACATCACGATGACATGTGAATCCCTCATCTCGTGAGAATACGTGAATAGTAGTTTACATCATCAAAATTGACATGCATGAGTTTCTTCCCTTTGATATGTTGCCATTTCCCTCGCTAAATTATGGCCAATAATCATGCATAATAAATTGATGTCTGGCAACTTATCCCATATTTTTCTGAGGATTTTCTTCAAATGTTACTAAACATTCCAATTTTTCTATTTTACAACATGATTTTAAACATTCCATATTCCTAGGTAATGAATGGTTTAATGACATTTATGAATTGTTCCAAGCCTTTCCCAACCACACACTTTTAGGGTGATTCAATTTAAGAGATACTGCAGACTACAAAAATATGTTGATACATATGATATCTGTGTTCAAAATTGCACTGAAAAACTAGAAATCTATCACTAAAGGTGTTAAAATACCCCCGCCACTACATTTGTCCAGACAAGCGTTTTAGTAAACAAGAGGGCCAGAATGGCCCTATATCGCTCACCTGAAAGAAGTTTGTGACATGCCCACTTTTTTGTACAAATCATAAATTCGTGAACAAATTTTGAAAAGGGTCACTCAAGGAACATTGTTGCCAAGTTTGGTTCAAATTGGCCCAATGCTTCATTTTTAAAGAGTTTTCGTATGATTTCTCTAAGTCTGATAACACTGCCCTTCCACACCCACATTTTTAGACGACAAAGAAAATTTGTGTACGCATTTTTAAAAGTCACTCAAAGAAAATTCTTGCTAAGTTTCGTTCAAATTGGCCCAATGTGTTTTTAAAGAATTTTCTTAGGGTGTCTCTAACTTCGATAAGCCACGCCCTGCCACGCCTGCTTTATCTGACGAATCAAAATCCGCAAACAAATTTTAAAAAGAGTCACCCAAAGAATAATTCTGTCAAGTTTGGTTCAAGTTTGGCCAACGGTTGATTTTTGAAGAATTTTCTTAGGATTTCTCTAAGTCAGAGAAGCCATGTCCTGCCACGCCCACTTTTTCTGACGAATCAAAAATTTGCGAACAAGTTTTGAAGAGTGTCACCCAGGGAACATTACTGCCAAGTTTGGTTCAAATTGGGCCAACGGTTGATTTTTAAAGAATTTTCTAAGCATTTCTCTAAGTCTGATAAGCCACGCCCTGCCACGCCCATTTTTTTTGACGAATCAAAAATTTGCGAACAATTTTTGAAAAGGGTCACCCAAGGAACATTTCTGCCAAGTTAGGTTCAAATTGGCCCTATGGTTGATTTTTAAAGAATTTTCTTAGCATTTCTCTAAGTCCGATAAGCCACACCCTGCCACGCCCACATTTTTTTACGAATCAAAAATTCGCAAACAAATTTTGAAAACAGTCACCCAAGGAACATTCCTGCCTAGTTTGGTTCAAATTGGGCCAATGGTTGATTTTTAAGGAATTTTCTTAGAATTTCTCCAAGTCCAATAAGTCACGCCCTGCCACGCCCACTTTTCCTGACAAATCAAAAATTCACCAACAAATTTTCAAGAGTGTCACCCAAGGAACATTTCTGCCAAGTTTGGTTCAAATTGGGCCAATAGTTGATTTTTAAAGAATTTTCTTAGCATTTCTCTAAGTCCGATAAGCCACGCCCTGCAACGCCCACTTTTCCTGACAAATCAAAAATTCACCAACAAATTTTGAAAAGTGTCACCCAAGGAACATTTCTGCCAAGTTTGGTTCAAATTGGGCCAATGGTTGATTTTTAAAGAATTTTCTTAGCATTTCTCTAAGTCCGATAAGCCACGCCCTGCCACGCCCACATTTTTTGACGAATCAAGAATTTGCGACCAATTTTTGAAAAGGGTCACCCAAGGAACTTTTCTGCCAAGTAAGATTCAAATTGGCCCAATGGTTGATTTTTAAAGAATTTTCTTAGGATTTCTCTAAGTCCGATAAGCCACGCCCTGCCACGCCCACATTTTTTGACAAATCAAAAATCCGCGAACAAGTTTTGAAAAGGGTCACCCAAGGAACATTCCTGCCAAGTTTGGTCAAAATTGACCCAACGGTTTAGGAGAAGAAGATGTTTAAAGAAATGTGAACGGACAGACGGACGACGGACGGTGAGTGACCACAATAGCTCCCCATGAGCACTTCGTGCTCAGGTGAGCTAAAAACAAAGGGCAATAACTCATAAAATAAGCAAGGTGGAGTTGTGCTCTTTGTACACAACACTTCTTCTTGGTAAAATCTATCTACCCATGAAGTTTCATGATCATAGCTACTTTACTTTCAGCGATATACTCCAGACAAGTATTTTGTACACCGGCAGACGGATGGACAGATAGAGGGACAGACAGGCTGATTCAAATATACACCCTAAAACATTTGTTTTGCCGGCTATAATTAAGGCAAAATGAGAAAATGCTGATATAAGCATTTTTTTCTTCTAAATAAATGTTTTCCCAAGCTTATTCTACAAGGGACAACAAGGTCTTGTTTGGTAAAGATACTCACCCCAGAACTAATATGCAGTTTGATCACATGACATCTCTCATTTATGTCACTATATTTCAAATGTAATTCTGTAAAACTGGAGTCAATGTATTGTAACCTGAAAAAGAAGAGATTAACCCTTTCCCAAACAAGAAATGGTTTTGACATCCCTAATAGAAAAATTTTAGGAAAACGTTGAGACAAAAGAAGAAACTGCTGATAACCAGCAGTTTCTCCTTTTGTCTCAATATTTTCTCTGCTATATTGTACACAAATCCTATCTTTTTACACATATAATTTGTCCACTGCAACTGCTTTTGAATTGGACCACCCTAAAATTTTGTTGTTTGGGAAAGGGTTAAAGAAGGATTTCCAATTATAAAAATATTTTACTCAAACCTAGCACCCTGGTATAAATTGAGAAAGTACTTCTCGAGACAGCATGTGTAATTATTTGCTTTTATTCAGTGAAAAATATGGCTTCTCCCCCCCTTTTTACATGTATTGGAATTTACCGTAACCTTTCGTCACCGCTCATAGTTCGATGTCGGATTATACAGCATTAATTGATAGTACAGCATGCAGTTCTCTTACATCTTTTGTTGCATTACATAGAGAACAAGTGCATGTTGTATTGCGATGCAATACAGGAGTCCCTCACCGGATAACAAAAAGTCCTTTCTTATAATATATCTCCTACTTACTAGATCTATAACTGTATACAAAGTTTGAAGTTGCTAGCACTTAAGGTTTTGGACAATATGTCCAGAACAAAAATATAAGGGTAAAAACAACCAAGGGCAATAACTCAAAAAGTAGACATGGCAGGGTAACGATTCTTGTACATGACACTTCTCCTTTATGACACCTATAAGTGTAACAAGTTAAAAGTTACTAGCACTTATGGTTTATAAGAAATGGTCCGGACAAAAATGTAAGGGTAAAAACAACAAAGGGCAATAACTCAAAAAGTGGGCATGGCAGAGTAACAATTCTTGTGCATGATACTTCTCCTCAATAAAATCTATCAGCGTACGAATATTGAAGTTGCTATTACTTATGGTTTAGGAGATATGTTCCGGACAAAAATATAAGGATAAAAACAACAAAGGGCAGTAACTCAATAAGCGGGCATGGCAGAGTAACAATTCTTGTGCATGATACTTCTCCTCAATAAAATCTATCAGTGTACGAATATTGAAGTTGCTATTACTTATGGTTTAGGAGATATGTTCCGGACAAAAATATAAGGATAAAAACAACAAAGGGCAGTAACTCAATAAGTGGGTGTGGCAGAGTAACAGTTCTTGTACACGACACTTCTCCTCAATGAGATCTATCAGTGTACAAAGTGTGTAGTTGCTAGCACTTATGGTTTAGGAGATATATTGCGGACAAGAATGTAAGGGTAAAAACAACAAAGGGCAATAACTCAACAAGAGCGCCTGAAAGGCAATGATATCGCTCACCTGAGTTCTTCGTGTCACATGATTTTTATGGTTTGATGAATAAAAAATTTGTGAACATTTTTTGTAATGAGTCACCCAAGGAATATAACTACCAAATACTGTAAGCATTGGCCCCATGAATAAGGAGAAGAAATTTTTTGAAGAATTATCTAACAATTTCTCGAAGTCTGATAAGCCCCGCACTGCCACGCCCACATTTTTTCACCCAATCAAAAATTCATGAACATGCATTGAATACAATCACTCAAGGGACATTTATGCCAAGTTTGGTTCAAATTGGCCTAATAATTGATTTTTAGAGATTTTTCACATGATTTCTTATGGTCTGATAATTAGCCCCGCCCTGCCACATCCACATCTATGACGAATCAAAAATTCATGAACAATATTTGTAATGAGTCACCAAAGAAACATTCCTGCAAAGTTGGGTTCAAATCGGCCTATTGGTTCAACAGAAGAAGATTTTTTAAGAATTATCTAACGATTTCATTGAATCGAATAAGCCCCGCCCTGCCACGCCCATATTTTTTAACGAATCTGAAAATTTATGAACAAATGTTGAAAAGGGTTACTCATTGGAACATTCTTGCCATTTTTTAGACAAATTGGCTAAAAAGTTGATTTTTAAAGAATTTTCTTATGATTTCTCACAGTCTGATAAGCCCCACCCTGCAACGCCCACATTTTTTGACGAATCAAAAATTCACGAACAAATTTTGAAAGGGGTCACCCAAGGAACATTCCTGCTAAGTTTGGTCAGGATTGGCCCTGTGGTTAAGGAGGAGAAGATGTTTAAAGAAATTGTTGACAACGGACGACGAACAACACACGACGGACGCCGGATGGTGACTGACCCTAAGAGCTCCCCTTGAGCTCGTTGAGCTCAAGTGAGCTAAAAAGTGAGCATGGCAGAGTAACTGTTCTTGAGCATGACATTTTTCCTCAATGAGATCTATCAGTGTACAAAGTTTGAAGTTGCTAGTACATAATTATGGTTTAGAAGATATGGCCCAGACAAAAGTGTGACGGTTGGACGGCAGGACAGACGGAATCGAGCAAACCTATATTCCCCCAACTGGTAACCGGTGGGGGACTAAAAAGAAAATAATTGATACTATTTACACATAATGATCAGATAAACCAAAGGATACCTGTCCCATCCCAGTCTCTCTATATCTGACATCAACTGACTGCAGAATCTGGATGAGCCAACATGTCTGTTCTCTGCCTGCACAATCTGTCTCTCCTGTAATACAAAACAAAGTGACCAAGATCAGACAACCCTGTCTCATCCCAGTCTCTCTATATCTGACATCAACTGACTGCAGAATCTGGATGAGCCAACATGTCTGTTCTCTGCCTGCACAATCTGTCTCTCCTGTATAACAAAAATAGTGGTCTAGAAATAAAGTCTGGCCTGGATTGAAAGGAGTTGCAGAAAACAAAATTAACCCATAAGCAGATAGCAAAATTCTACACTAGCCCAAATTCAAAGATGTTGCAGATATCTATTTCAAGTAAATAGAATTTCACATTTTTATGTCTTTCTGCATAGAAAACATTGAAAAAATGAAAATATTGTTTGTCACAAGAAGTCTATCATTTTGCCTTAATTTTTCAAATCCATTTTCTATTTAGGATGTCAAAACCAGGTCTCATTTTGGAAAGGGAAATCAGCAAGAAATACATACTACTTTATAGCAAAGGTTGAAAACAAGGACAGCCAAAAATTAAAAACATTTTTTCCTTTGTTTAATCAAAATTTCACAACCTAAGGAAACAAGACCTTCGCAGAGCGGCACATATACGCCCGAGAGGGGCTTGTCAGTAAAATTGGCCATTTTGTCAATTCAAGGGCAGATAATTCAAACATGAAATGTTATCAAAATTTTGTTTTCACAACCGGACACCATAAAGATTCATTGTGGCTAAATTGATGAAATTCTGGTTGGAACTGTAGGGGTTGCATACTACAAGAAAATGGACATTTTTGAGAAAATGGGCAATTTTCCTTAAATTCAAGGGCAGATAATTCAAAAACGAAAACAGTTATCTGAATTCCGTAAGCAGTGTGCACAACTAGACACCATGGAGATTCATTTTGGCAAATATGATTAAATTCTGATCAAAACTGTTGGAGGAGTTGCACACACAAGAAAATGGGTATTTTTTTAATTCAAGGGCAGATAATTCAAGAACGAAAAGAGTTATCTGAATTCCGTAAGTGGTGTGCACAACTAGACACCATGGAGATTCATTGTGACAAGTTTGATCAAATTCCGATCAAAACTGTAGGAGGAGTTGCGCACACAAGAAATTGCTAACTGACGGACAGACAGACAGACGGACGGACGACCGGGGCCATAACATAATACGACCCTTCGGGCGTATAATAATAATAAAAAGGAGACTATTTTTAGACATGCCATTCATCTTAGATTTGTGGTATTCCAAAGAATTGCTAAATTTAGGTGAAAAATATTAGGTAGAAAATGTATATTTTTATTTTGTCTTTCCATGAATAGCTAAACAGTACTGTAGTTTCTCTTTCTAATCCTCAAAAGATCTTATGAATTTGATTCACTCTTTTACATTAACCCATTTCCACATAATGACTCCTTTTGACTTTCCCACAAGATAATGGCTTTGGAAAACATCGTGGAAAATGAAGAAATTGCTTGTCACAAGCAATTTCTTCATTTCCCACAATGTTTTCTACTTAAAAAGACAAAAAAATGTAAAATTTCATTCACTTGAAATTGTCGTCTGCATCATCTTTGAATTTGGAACAATCCAAATTTTGTCAGCCTGGTAATGGGTTAACCCTTTCCCACATAAGACCTGGTTTTGACGTCCCTAATAGAAATGGCTTGGGAAAACATTAAGACAAAAGAAGAAACTGCTGATAACCAGCAGTTTCTCCTTTTGTCTCAATATTTTCTATGCCATATTTTACACAAATCATATCTTTTATTACTTCCATTTTGTCATTTGTGCCAGTTTTTGAAGTGGGTTACCCTAAAATTTTGTCGTTTGGGAAAGTGTTAAGGCAGCAGCTTTCAAGTTGGAACAGTCTAAATTTTTGCCAGTTTGGGAAATTATTCACCATTTTCCAAACAAGACCTGGTTTTGCTTAAGAAAACATTGAGGCAAAAGATGAAAATGCTAATAATCAGCAAACCTCTAATAATCACATACCCAGACATTTCCAATAGAAGAAATACGGTACCAGGGTATTTTGGACTACAAATTTAAGGATCCTATGATTATTCATACTTTTTGTTTCATGTACTGTTAAATACCCTGGCATAGATATCTAGCCTACATATCATTACTTTTCTTAAAAAACATTAAACAGAAATGAAGTTACAAGATTTTCGGAGAAAAGCAATGGTAACCGAATTCCTGAAACCAGTTCAGTTGCTTAGTAATGTTGCTATTGTAACCTCTGCACATTTCATCAGAAGAAAAAAGATTCATTTTTCTTGCAAACATTTAAATTATAGTTGCAGATGACAAGAGATTTGTTATCATTAGAATACATAACATAGGAATCAATGAAAGGCAATGAATTTTGTGCTAAATATAGACTAGGTTTAACCTTATGTTTTGATAAACTGTCGCTGTTGTTATAAAATTTCATAACTATGGCTTGAATCAAGCCGTACTTATGAGATTTTTTAACAATGCAAATGAAATACTATTGTTTGTCCGATTTATGTCAGGTTAAGGTTTACGAACTGAGAATGAAAACACCACTTTCTAGCCATACGAAATGCACCAAATTACACACACTTGTAAATACACTTCACATAAGTTGATTCACCAGGCCGGATTTCAAGATTATGCTTCAAGAAGAAAATAATTTACAAATATCATTTTACTCTTTGTTTATATACAAGGGAGGTAATTTTGAACATTTTTGTCAAATATTTCCATAAGTATGCATAAATTCAAAATTCTAAACCATACAAAATGCTTATGTTTGTATTTGGAATGGAAATTTAACACAGTTTAGGAATTACGGGCAATTTTCAAATTTCGCCTCTGGCTCTGCATTTCATTCTCAGTTCGTAAACCTTAACTGGACAAAATCATTCCTTATTGAAAGATATGAAAACATAGCAAAATCAATGTGAATCTTTGACTCTTGTAGGTGGGGCTGGAGGGAAGGGGTTTAACACATTACCAAACAGCATAACTTCAAGCTTGTCCAAATTAAAAGAAGTTGAAGATGACATTTTCAATGTGATGACCTTTTTAAGTCACACATCTTTTCGGGTACAAAACATTTTGGGAAATGAAGAAATTGCTTGTGACAAGCAATTTCTTCATTTTCCATAATGTTTTCAAAAGCTGTTATCATGTTGGGCGTCAAAAAGTGTAAATGTGTGCGAAAGAGTTAACTATTCAGAAAAAAGCACTATAAAAGAACTGTAACATGAGAGATCAATATGCATTTGATTCTTTTGATTCCATGTTTTGACTTCAATTGGCTATTTTTACAATCCACCCATGCATGTTGATCTTAACCCATTACCACACAGTGACTCTTTTTGACTCCCCACAAGATAATGGCTTTGAAAAACATTTTGGAAAATGAAGACATTGCTTGTGACAAGCAATTTCTTCATTTCCCACAATATTTTCTACAGAAAAAGACCAAAAAAAATGCAAAATTCCATTCATGTTTAATTGTCGTCTGCAACATCTTTGAATTTGTAGGAGTCTAAAAGTTTGTCGTTTGGTAATAGGTTAAAGGGGGAATAACACTTAACATCTTACAAATTTTCAGAGAACTTCGTGCAAAAAATAAATATATATTATGAAAATATGGCCTTTAAATTGCATCTATGCCAAATCTTAGCTTTCTATCTTGTGTATTGGCTAGGATGTTGACGGATTTAAAACCCCATATGTTTTATTATTATAATTTTTATCCCCCGACAAAAAATCATGGGGTTTTAAATCCGTCGACATCTAAGCCAATACACAAGGTAGAAAGCTAAGATTTGGCATATATGCAATTTAAAGACCATATTTTAATAATATATATTTATTTTTTTGTACGAAGTTCTCGGAAAATTTGCAAGATGTTAAGTGTTATTCCCCCTTTAAACTATTCCAAATATTGACTATTTTTGACAGTCTTTAGAATCACAGAGCCATTGTAAACATTGAGTAAACATTGAGACATAGGGAGAATAGGCTAATCATCCAGCATTTTCAACTTAATTTTTGTATCCAATGATAAATCAATCAAACATAAAGACTGAATTTGGACCAGTCAATAATTGCATAGTCTGGTAATGGGCCATTCCTAAGAAACAACAAATCTTACATAAACCACACATTTACATAAAGATTGGTGATGTAGCAATTTATATTCATGACATTAGATAGACAAACCAAAAACCTGCATCTGTCACTTTTGTCAATCTTATCCCGAGTGTTGTAATTTTCGACAAATGTCACTAACCAAACCAAAAAGAACCTTAACAATTTGACAATTTTAACCATTTTAAAATGTGTTGCCCAGGAAACGGAAGATTTGAGAAATGGTTCAATAGAAGATCTAAGTCTGGACTATTTAACCAGCCTCAAAACGACTAGTCAAAATTCAAAGATGTTGCAGACAACAATTTCAAGTGAAGAAAATTTACATTTTTTGTCTTTCTTGATAGAAAACATCATAGGAAATGAAGAAATTGCTTGTCACAAGCAATTTCTTCATTTACCATAATGCTTTCTAAAGTTGTCAAAAAGCATTCATGGTATTCATATGAAAATGTGTATTCATAAGAATGCTATAGTGTGGGAAAGGGACTATTTGAGAAACGTCACAGAGAAGATCATTAAAGACTGGACTATTTTAGTAGCTTCAGGACAATTCAGTAATGTTTTAATTACAGGAATAATGACTATTTGTTCCATATTTGTTCCGTATTTGTTCCGTATTTATCCACTATTTGTTCAACAAATGGTACAAATATTGGCTCTGACATGAATTCCATTGTTTTATACTCTCCCCCAATACTCCCACACTAAGTCTTGTCAACAGATTTGTGATGATGTTTCGCATTGAATTTTTTCAATGATATCAAAGAGAAGATTTTGTAATCACTATGATTTGTGACAACTTCATAGTTTGTAAAAAAGGCCTAAGAGCTTTAAAGAATCAATCTAACTTTATTAATTTGACTTCTAAAATTGATCTATGTTGTAAAGTATAAACATCATATGAACTGATTGAAAAAATAAGTTTCTTGCTTTGAGATTTCTAACCATATGATGACAAAAAAAATTACTTTTAGTTAAATTTTTATCATGGTACATTTGAATTTTTACATCTGCAATTTCTGGCTTTAATTTTACAACTATAAACATTGCCAGGAATCACGGGACACAACAATTTCAGAAAATTGTCAATAATATTTTTTGATACTTGACCAATTTGAAAACCTGTTTCTGACCAAATGGATATTGACAAAGATATGATATTTTGTACAATAGAGCAAAGAAAAATTTACGTAAAAGTAGAAAATGTATGAAGCCTGTCTACAATTGGACCAATTGGTTGTCTATGATTTCTTGTTTGAGAAAGTGTTACTATAAATACAGTGACATCAAAAAGTATGTGATGTTGTCTAATGCATCAGACGTCACCATGTAAACGTCATCATGTAAATAAACAATGAATAATAATTAGGATGATTTTTGGACACTGTTTTCCATATATGGAACAAATAAATCTAGAATAGTCAGACCTGAGTTCCGTCATCCCATCAAGATAGGGATTTACAACGCTATCATGTGACCACAATATTTGCATACTATTTCCATCATTTTCTACTGTTTGGACATCAGAACTAGAGAAAAGTTGGTCTCAAACATAGGATATAGCAGTTGACGATATTAATGAGTCTATGGCAACATTTATCTGAAACTGTAAATGTTTTATGTCATAGCATTATAAAAAAGATTCAGGGAAAATGCTGTGTATCAGGATTTTCTTCATAATCTTTTCCAAATATTTACAGACTTTAGAATCTGTTATTTCTAAATCATTTTTCTGTAAGAGACCTTGGCTTGCAATTTTATTTTGATCAATTGAGTTGGGTTTAACCCTTTTCAAAACAAGACCAGGTTTTAATGTCTCTAATAGAACAAGCTTAGGAAAACATTGAAGCAAAATAAAATGTTGATAATCAGTGTTTTCTCCTATTGTCTCAATTTCTTCTGTACTATATTGTTCACAAATCCTATCTTTATTAACACCAATTATGTTGTCTACAATAGCTTTTGAATTGGCACCACCATAAATTTTCACTGTTTGGGAAAACGTTAAATGCAAAGATCTCCATATACAAAACAAACAAATCTGTACAAAAAGCCAGACTTCAGTTCCGTCATTTCATTAAGAAAGGGATTACGGCACTATCATGTGATCTCAATATTTGCATACAATTTACATTTTTTCCTGTCTATTCTTAAATATCTGTCTGCAAAATCATTTTAACCCATTACCAAACGACAAATTTTGGACTGGTCCAAATTCAAAGATGTTGCAGACGACAATTTCAAGTTAAGGAAATTTAAAATCTTTTGGGCTTTTTTGGTAGAAAACATTGTGGAAAATGAAGAAATTGCTTGTCACAAGCAATTTCTCCATTTTCCACAATGTTTTCCCAAGCCATTTTCATTAGGGGAGTCAAAAAGAGTCACTGTGTGGTAACAGGTTAACCTTGTCCCAAAAGATGAAAATTTAGAAAATTCCAATTTGAAAGCTGCTGCAGATGAGAAAACAGATATTGATAAAGTTAATGCTTGTGTATGTTGAAGTACAGATTACATGGTGGATAATCACATGATGCAAAAATTTCTGAAAATCTTCAATAATTTTGTTAATACGGGACCAATTTGAATTTGAAGCAGAGAAGGTGGACAGATGTCACTCATTAGATTAACATGTTGATTTTTTTTAAAAAATCAACTGATAAAAATTTATTGAAGATAAACCAAATTTTTGGTTTATCTTCAATAACTTTTTTATCAGTCGATTTTCAAAAATCCACCACGTACAGCTTATTCCTGGCATCTTCCTTACTTCTTTGCTTCAAACCGATTCAAATTGGTCAAGTATTGACAAAAATATTGACAATTTTCTGAAATCCTGAGTCACATGATTAACCACCATGGATTAGCAAAAGGAAGAAATGCTTATTATAAGCATCTGCAGTGGATCAAGGATTTCTGTGATTGCAGTTTGGAAATACAAATAGGAGAGTTAATGTTACTGGATTTCTGCATGAAAATGAAATAATCAGGCTACAGAAGGGGATTCGTTTGAACCCCCAAATTCCCTCTGGATCCGCCACTGAGCATTGTCTATTTTTGCAACAATGTTTTCCCAAGCTTTTTATGTTAGCGATGTAAAAGCCTGGCCCCAGTTTCTCTTAAAACTTAAGTACATTCTCGTGCTCAAATCTGAGCGCCGTGCTCAAATCGCACGAAATCCATGGAACTTCAATTGTATACCCTCCAACATAGGAGAGTATTCCTTCGAAGTTGAGCATGTTCTCATGAGAATATACTTAAGTTTTTTTCCGAGAAACCAGGGCCAGGTCTTATTTGCACATATGCACCTGATAATTTTTTAATTCATATAATGCAAGAACAGCAGAATCACTGGCAAGTGTGTTCAAATTAAAGCTACTATTTCCCAGATTTGGACCCAAAAATTGTCAAATACAAACGAAATGTACACTTTTTAAGCTTTATATGACCTGATTAAATGGTTACGAGAAACTATTGAAGCAACGACTCATTTTTTCGCAATTTGATACCAAATTCGTGAAGCGATGTCGAAAGTAGGTCAAAACAGTAGGACATGCGACTTTCTTAAATGACGTCACAACATACATGATTACGTCATATTGAAATTTAAGTATGAATCTCGTTTGAATCATGGTCCGCGCTGTATGCGCATGCGCAACAATTTGAAAATAATTCTAACCCCATCAGTGATGAGGTTGAATTTAGGCTTGGATTCTCCCTAAATTCAGCTATCTGTCTTGTAATTTCGGCTCATTCTCTGTCTGAATCGCATATTATTAACCATCCCGAGGTGGTCAACACAAAAGTTTTGCATATTTTTTCAAAAAATTTCATTTTTTGCAATTAGACCATCTGTTACCGTCGCCCTTTAAGATGGAAAAGTTAAGAGTTTCGAACACAAGAAATTGCTAACAGAAGGACAGACATTTGGCAACCAGTGCCATAACATTACTAGTTATGGCTATTCGGGGAAAAAAAATGACCCTGCAGTCCCCACTGAAAAATTTGGTATTCAAAAGAAATAGTTCACATCAATTACAAGTGCAAATTATAGTTTACAACATTATGTGCACTTGCAATTGTTCACAAACCCACAACAAAAAACAAATTTAAAAGTAGTTCATCGGCTTGTATGGCTAGACGGCACCTTTTCCAAAACAATCACTGTTTTTACTTCCTTATAGCCCATTTAGCTTGGGAAAATACAAAACATGTAAATTGTTGATTATAATTATTTCCCCATATTTGTCTATTAAAGTCTGCACTTTTACTTTCCAAATTGAATGACCAATCTCAAACATATGACTGATTCCTAGAATCCCAAATAAATAAGAACAAGGCTCAATTACAACCAAGAAGTAGAAAACCCAAATTATGCAATGGTCTTATAATGAGATAGAAGTTGATGTTGTACATTCCTTTTCCTAAACCTTTCCCAAATGCCAAATGTTTAGGGCGATCAACTTCAAAAACTGCCACGAATGACAAAATGGAAGTTAATAAAGATAGAATTTGTTTAAAATATGACATAGAAAATATTGAGACAAAAGGAGAAACTGCTGGTTATCAGCAGTTTCTTCTTTTGTTTCAATGTTTTCCCAAGCCTTTCTATTAGGGACGTCAAAACCAGGTCTTGTTTTTAATATAGACAAAATTTCAGACAGGTCCAATTTCAGAGGCGAACATGTGGTCCACTCAAATATTGGAAATGCTAACCTTGTAGATCTAGCATGGAAAACATTGAGGGAAAAGAAGGAATTGCTTGAATCAGCATTTTTTTCAAACAATATTTTCTATGCTAGATCTATAGTACACACAGTTCCTAATTTTGACATATATTTTGTCAGTTTGTAAAATATTACATAATGTACTTTACATTGAGATGTACTTTGCAATGAGAGATACATCTAACTGGTCATTGCATCCTTGTTTATAAATATATAGTCGTTGTCTAGTACTTTTTAAGTAATATCTTTCCATCTGTATAAAATTGACAATCAACATTTCGGAGTAACTGTTGGTTTCAAGATTTAATTTTCAAACAGCAAAGAATGAATACAAAATGGCATACAAACATACAAGAAAAAGGAGAATTTAAATGCTACTGTACACTAACAGTTTTTCTCTTTTTTTTCAATTCAATTCTTTAATCTATACATTCAAGGCCTCTGGCCCATTATACAATGTATACAAAATAACAATACAAGTGGTGTCCTATCCTGAAAATGTACATGTTTAAATTTATACAAAAACTTCATGTCCTGTTTTATTGTTTGAAACGACGTTTATTCTGTTAAAACCCATTTGCAAACCTGTAATGTTGTGCACTTTTCTCTTTTCACACAATGTTTTCTGGCATATTTGTTTAAGATTGGTACACATTCGTTTCTGTAGCATGATAGCATCTGAAAATCTCGACCAGTCTATACGTTTTTACAGGCATGCAAGTAATATGTAAGAGTGAGTCAATCAACAATAAGAAAGGGGGGTCTCACCCTATTTGAAATTCCCATAGGGTTGTGCCCACGCTCGGAATTTCATGAAATTTGGTATGATGTAATTATTCTTTATTACCACGTTATTCCCGAAATGTTTTTCAAAATTCTTTTCTGGAAAATATTTTTTTAAGAATTTTAAGATTTTTGCTTAAAAATGGGGGTTATCCTTACTCAACGAGGCCATATACACCCAGCTTTGTCGTATTCGAGCCAAATTGTCCCCAAAAATAATGTCTAATAATTTTTCATCGTGTATAAACCAGAATAGTATATATTACTCAACAAAAAACAATTTTCTAGAAGATTTTGTATGACCTCATCGCCAATTTTTTTTAGTTTTTAAGTATTTCGACCAAATTCAGGTCTTAATTTCACCTAGTCCCAGTTTTTGTCAACCTATAAAATTTACATAAAAATTACCCTTATATATGCACATGCTTATGGTAAAATATGAAGAAAAAATAAAACCGGTAACAGTGTTGTTTTTGAATTTAAGTGTAAAGGGTCCAGATTTCTAAGAATGCAAAAACATGATTTTAAAGAATAATGGACACATTGTCGTACCCCACCCACCAATAATATAATGGAAGAGAAAATCCCAAACAGCAGAGTAAATTATAAAATGTGGGGATGAAAAATAAAGGAAATGCATAATGTTACATATTTAATCCATTATGTCACCCTTTTTAACTTTCCTTTGTGGCTTATCAGCACTTATACTACTTTCTTCTTCCGGTTACAGTGCTGGGCCCTTATAAGAGCATTATCGCACAGTTATTAAAAATATTAACATTTTTTTTTCTTTACTACACTGCTCAAGATAATAAAAAGATTACAAAAACAGTTTTTATTGTACATTAATTGTGCCTTTGAATGCAAAATTGCTAATATTTCTATTGTAATGATGAACTAGCCACTGCTTTGTTGACATATTAACTTTTTGATAATCTCAGATTTGAGAAGAACATGCATCATTTTCGCATGTTTGTATCAACAATATTGATACAAAAATGTTGTACGATGACTCCTCTTGCTATTCTGATTTAAGATTAGGGACTGATATCAATACTATGTAGGCAATACTGAGCTTTTGCTAGATGGGTACCATTAAAATCTGGGAGCATTCTAAGATGCCATTGTTCACAATTCTCATTATTTGACAATGTTACCTGTTTGAATTGAAGGTTTTGAAAATTTCTCGGCTGTTTTTCTGACAATTCCTGACAAAATAAATTTCTGAGAGTTTTTCTTTTGCATGCTGGCATCAACATTGTTGCATGTACCAAAATGTTCTTCAATGACCCCTCTTCCTATTCCGATTTAAAATTTGGGGCTGATATCAAAACTAGGTAAGCAAAATTGTGCTTTTGCTAGACAGGTACCATTGAAATCCGGGAGCATTTTAAGGACTGGTGCCATTGTTCACAATTCTCATTATTTGACAATGTTACCGGTTTCAAATTTTCACCAAATTTTGCATACAAACAGGGAACATATATGGCCAACTTTCCTATCAATTTCATAGGTTGACAAAGATGGGAACATACAAAAATGTTTGATAGAATTTTAGGTTTTGAAAATTTCTCGTCTATTTTTCTGACAATTTCTGACAAAATTAATTTCTAAGATTTTTTTGCGCATGTTGGGACCAACAGTATTGGTATCAAAAGTTTCTACAATGACTCCTCTTGCTATTTGTATTACAATTTGTGGATTTATACCAAAACTAGATAGCCAACATTGAGTTTTTGTAAGACGGGTATCAATGAAAACAGGGAACACTTTAAGGTGCCGCGTAAAGACCTATATGCACTCTTTGAGTAAAACTAATATATTTTTGTAGTTCATAGGTCAGGGGCATTCTATGAGTAAAGTTACAAGAAAATCTGTGCGTAGGCGCAAATGAGACCCCCCCTTTCTAAAGAAATGCCGATTCTACTAACAATTACATCCAGTCTCAAGAAGATCTATCGCTATAAGAAAACATTGAAAACATTTCTTGTATGTAATAATTGCAGGCTAAACTACACAAGTCCTCAGTCAAACCTAATTTCTGTTGTTCCTATCTTCAAACGCTAAATAAAGAAATTTTGATAACTTTTGAAGTACGTACGTTTCTGTGTTTGACATGACATTGACGAATTCTTGCATGGTTTTATGTTTGAAAAAAGAATGTCCAAAAATGTTCTTCCTTAATTGATCATATGCACTACATTCTACCAAAAAGTGAAATTCAGTTTCGACAATCCTGATATTTTTAGACAAACAAAAATTCCATAATCTAAACTGCCGATCAATTTTCATGTGTCGACCTTTTTCAATCATAAGATCGTGGGTTGATGTTCTAAATCGTACTAGTGCTTTCTTGAATCGGTATGGTAGATCAATTGAAAGGTATTTTTCAGGCGTAATTAGAGATTTAAAGCATTTATATAATTCTGTTTTGCTGGTACTATTAAGACTTTGATTCCATTTTTGAGTGTACATATCGACCACGCGTTGCTTGAATGTTGCTATGAAATGATTACAATTACCAACATCTTGTGCTATCCAAGCATATCCAAAACCGAATGAAAACAATAGTTGTTTAACATTGCTAGCCCACGTTCTTCTTCCAGCTGCGTCTAACGACTTTAACATTTTGTAACATTGAAACGGATAGCGGTTAGAGTTCATATGAATGATCTTTAGCCAGTATTTAACGCATTGAGTCATGTAAAATACACACAAGGGTAGACGGCCGCTTTCACCGTAAACAAAAACATTTGACGTTTGTTGTGGAAGAGAGCAATAACGTTTACAAAAATTCAAATGAACTGATTCTAAATTGTCATAGTATTGATAACCCCATATTTGACAAGAATAACACAAGATTGGTCTAACCATACTGTCAAATAACTTGAAGATTTCATTTGGTCTAAAATAACCGAAATATGATTGATATTTGAAGATACATGATATGGCTTCTTTGCTTTGTAAGGATGTCATAACAAATGATATACATGTATTGGAAAAGTGTTGATTCATCTTGGTTGAAGTCAATGATCTTTCAAGCACTTTTCAAGCCCTTTTCAAGTGATTACTTTCCTCTATGATTTATAGTGTCAAGGTATGACATAGTTATATGATGAACAAATTAATTTTATCATCTGCATCTGCCTTCCAAATTGGACTAGTGTAAAAAAAAATCAAATCAACATATCAAAATATAAAATGAAACATTAACCCATTACCACACAGAGATGCATTTTGACATCCCATAAGATTAAGGCTTTGGAAAACATTGTGGAAAATGAAGAAATTGCTTGTGACAAGCAATTTCTTCATTTCCCACAAGGTTTTCTACCAAGAAAGAACAAAACGTTAAATTCGGTGCATTTGAAATTGTCATCTGCAACAATTTTGAATTTGTAACAGTATTAACTTTTGCCATCTGGTAATGGGTTAAAAAAAAAAAAAGATCAATCAATATTTCAACTAGTCCTTTCATCTAAATTAGTTTTCCCCATCATTTTATAATATCTATATAAGAAGGAAAACTTATTTTGTATCATATTATTTTTCACAAGCTTAATCTTCACTAGGTGGTCCACAAAACTAACTCTTCTCATACTGTTTGTCATATTCCTGTTGTAAACAAAGCTTTGGCAGGCAGTATAGACTTAAATCAGCCTGCACAGATGTGCAGTCTGATCTTAGCATGTACACTGCCTTCTATCTATTCAATCATTGATTTCTCTCTGGAGTTCAATCATTTATGAAAAAGTGAACAGAAAAATCTATTGTTAAATTTTACCAACCAAAAAAAAGTACAGGCAAATATAGAAGTTTTAGAATTTCTATGGCAATGCATGCCTTTTCTTCCAAAACATGGAAAAATCCATCATTACTAAACTCTTTCCCATTCAAGACCAGGTTCTGATGCCATTGAAGGGGTGAGGGCCAGAAAAAATTGAAATAAAAGAAGAAAATGCTCATAATTAGCATTTTCTCATTTTCTTTCAATATTTTCTAAGCTATAACATAGACTAATTGCACATATTTTTTCACCCATGTAGCCATATACAGCAGCTTTCAAATTGGGAGAGTCTAAAAAAAGTTTCCCTTATGGCAGAGGGTTCTCTCGCAGGCAGGAAGAGAATAATGTTTTCATTAAAAGCTATCCAATAATAAATTCCACTTTACATGGTCTTAATGAACATTCACAGAATCTTGTTAACCCTTTTCCAAGCAATCCCTGGTCTTGCTGTCCCTTGTAGAAAATGCTTGGGAAATCATTGAAGCAAAAGAAGAAAATGCTGATAACCAGCATTATCTTCTTTTGCCTCAATATTTTCTGAGCTATATAGTAAACAAATCTTATCATTAATTATCATTATATCGTACCATCATCAAAGTTTGTCTATTTGGAATAGTCTGAAATGATGCTGTTTGGGAAAGGGTTAATGTACAATAAAGCACAAATATTGAGTGAGGAAAGACTTTTATACTATTTTATAGCATGTTTCGCACTTTCCCAATCCATACAAACTTTTGATTTTCCTACCAATTACAGCCTAAGAAATATTGCAAGAAAAAAAAAATTGGTAGCGATGTTGTTTATTTTTCTCTAAAAATTTTCTGAGGTGAAATGCACAAAAAATTAAATTTTACTAATTTCCATTTTGTTGTCTGTAGATCTAGCACAGGTCTCTGAAATTGGTTCAGTGAAAATTTGTTGGCTTTGTACTTTCTTGAAGCTGGAAAATAGCATACCTCTTTTAGGCCATACTTGCAAAAATTGGATTTAGAAGGAAAAGAAGACACAAACCTAAACAAGAGGACCATGATGGTCCTATATCGCTCACCTGAACCAAAATGATATGAGCAACAATTTTGTTCAATTCAATTAATATTCATGACTTTAAGACTGAAAACGAACTTATGGTCAATAACATTGTGAAAATCAAACACATCCAAGATCTTATGGTGCCCCAACATTGTGTCCAAGTTTTGTCTTGATTGTTAAATAATTGTAGATTTTAGAGTGTAAACAATGTTGAAAACAGCCAAAAATGGCAATTTTGTCAAATTCAAGGGCACATAACTCTAGACTTTCTTATCAGATCAGACTGAAAATTAAACCCATCCAAGATCTTATGGTCCCCAACGTTATGTCCAAGTTCTGTCTTGATTGATTGATAATTGTAGATTTTAGATGGTAAAGAAGGTCGAAAACAGCCAAAAATGGCAATTTTTAAAAATGGCAATTTTGTCAAATTCAAAGGCACATAACTCTCGACTTTCTTATTAGATCAGACTAAAAATCAAACTCATCCAAGATCTAATAGTCCCCAACATTATGTCCAAGTTTTGTCTTGATTGATTTGTAATTGTAGATTCTAGAGTGTAAACAAGGTCGAAAACAGCCAAAAATGCCAATTTTGGAGAATTCAAGGGCATGTAACTCTTGACTTTCTAATCAGATCAGACTTAAAATCAAACTGATCCAGGATCTAATGATCCCCAACACTGTGTCCAAGTTTTTTTTGATAATTAATAATTGTTGATTCTAGAGTGTAAACAAGGTCTAAAATGGTCGAAAATGACAATTTTGTCAATTTCAAGGGCACATAACTCTTGTCTTTCTTATCAGATCAGACTGAAAATCGAACTCATCCAAGATCTTATGATCCCCAATACTGTGTCCAAATTTAGTTATGATTGATTGATAATTGTAAATTCCAGATTGTAATCAAGGTCGAAAACAGTCAAAAACGGCAATTTTATCAATTTCAAGGGCACGTAACTCTCGTCTTTCTGAGCAGATCAGGCTGAAAATCAAACTCATCCAAGATCTTATGGTTCCCAACATTGTGTCCAAGTTTTGTCTAGAGTGATAAATAATTGTAGATTCTAGGGTGTAAACAAGGTCGAAAACAGTCAAAAACTGCAATTTTGTCAAAATCAAGGGCACATAACTCTTGACTTTCTGTTCAGATCAGATTGAAAATCTGATCCAAGATCTTATGGTCCCTAAGATTGTGTCCAAGTTTTGTCTTGATTGATTTATAATTGTAGATTCTAGAGTGTAAACAAGGTCGAAAACAGCCAAAAATGGCAATTTTGGAGAATTCAAGGGCACACAACTCTTGTCTTTCTGGTCAGATCAGACTGAAAATTAGACTCATCCGAGATCTTATAGTCCCTAACATTATGATTAAGTTTTGTTGTAATTGTTTAATAATTGTAGATGCTAGAGTGTAAACAAGGTTGAAAACAGTCGAAAATGGCAATTTTGTCAAATTCAAGGGCACATAACTCTCGTCTTTCTATTCTGACCAGACTGAAAATCGAACTCATCTGAGATCTTATGGTCTCCAACTTTATGTCCAAGTTTTGTCTTGATTGATCAATAATTGTAGATGCTAGAGTGTAAACAAAGTTAAAAACAGCATTTTTTGACATTCAAGGGCAGATAACTCCCCACATTCTGGTCCGATCAGGCCCATAATCGAACTCATCCGAGAACTTATGACCATTCTTGTTTTGGCCAAGTTTGATCAAGATTGCCTAACTTTTGTGGATGCTAGAGTGTAAACACCCCAATTGTGGACAGACGGACGGACGGACAGACATACGGACAGACGGACGGACGGACAGACGGACGGACGACGGACAAAAAGCGATCACAATAGCTCACCTTGAGCACTTTGTGCTCGGGTGAGCGAAAAAGTAACATCTTCAGTTTACTAATTGGACCATCCTAAAGGTTTTTGGCATTTTGGAAAGGGTTATATTATATATAAAAGTATACAGACAAGATTTGTAGACATACTTACAGCTATACTTTCAATTTCTTTGAGGAGTGACACCAAATCTGCACACTGGGAACATCTCTGTCAGAAATAATACAATAGATTGAATTAACCCATTACCAAACGACAAAATTTTAGGGTGATCCACTTCAAAAAATGCCACAGACGACATAATGAATGGTATTAAGGATAGAATTTGTGTAAAATATGGCACAGAAAGTATTGAGACAAAAAGAGAAACTGCTGGTTATCAGCAGTTTCTTCTTTTGTTTCAATGTTTTTCTAAGCCTTCTCTACTTGGGACATCAAAACAATGTCTTGTTTGGGAAAGGGTTAAAACCACAGAAAAACACATGGGCATAAGGACCAAAAGCAGTCAACTGCAATTAAGGATCCAGAGTAAATTTGGGGATTCAAACCTGCCCCTCTCTGATGCCTGATTATTTCATTTTCATGCAGAAATTCAGTCAAAATTGTGTAATTCTAGGAAAACAAACCCCCATATTTGTTTATTCGAACCCCCTTCATAGTAATCCTGGATCCACGACAGAGCTGCTATAACCATGCAGCATCACAAACATAATTTTGGGTAAAAAATGAAATAGGCTGTGATCTGTAAAAATGGCCCTTATAGCATTTGAGGTCCTTATAGCATTTGAGGCCCTTATCACGGTGGAGATTGTGCATCATGGGATGGATAACGAATACGGACAAAATAATCTCGATTCTGGTAAGATATTTTGCAATACCTTCCTTATTTGTGTGTCAATCTTCAAAATGTTTGTTGCATGTAACCCGCCTTACCGAGTTCTTTCATCGGGTGTATGACATATTAGATAACTCATGGTACTTTTTTCCGAAATATTGTCCCAACCGACCAGAAAGAGAAATGGTTACGACTACGGCCAAATTAACCACGCTTCACGTGAGAATTTGTGCAATAACTTTCTTATTTCTGCGTCAATTTTCATGCTGTTTGTTGCATGTACTCCGTCTTACTGAGCCCTTTTTCTCAGATGTATTACTTATCTGGAAACTCCTTGTACTTTTCTCAAAAACAGATCCCACCCGAATAGAAAAAGGGCCTGAGTTTTTGTCGTTTTTCTGGTCGGTTGGGATCAATTTTTGGACAAAGTACATAGATTCTACAAACAAGTCCTATATCTGAGGAAAGAGCTCAGTAATGCGGGGTACATACAACAAACCGCTTGAAAATTTACGCAGAAATAAGAAAATTATTGCACAATTTCTTACCTGAAGTGAGGCAAATTTGTCCGTATTCGTTATCCATCCCATCATGCACAATCTCCACCGTGCTTATTAGTCTACCTACCAATTCTGAAAAAGTGGCTAGAAAACATTTTCGTAGGCATTTTTTGAACATGGAGTTTTGATATATTTTTTGCAAAGTATAAGGCTTGCCTGATTCGCTTAGACCGGTAGTCGCCTCCAGTCGGCCGTATTAAGGTCACAAAACAAGGTCAAAGGTCATTGGGTGCAAAATTCACACAAGCCCCCTTTAAATGCGTATAACTCTGTCAATTATATGTCTAAATGCACGGAAACGGTTTTAAATGAAAGTCCAATAAATTGTCTTGCATATAAAATATAGTTAATGATACTTTTCTCATTTGCACATTCATTAATATTTGGCAAAATGTAAAAAATGGCAAAAAATGTGCAAAATTTGAACGCAGTGTAAATGGAAATCATGCTGCATGTGAAAAATTATTGCGATTTCAATTACACAAACACGTTCAAAAATGTCTATAAACCCTTAGCAAACATTTAAAATCAAGTTTGATGGTAAAAAGTCACCATTTCTATATGCAGGTACAGCTCGAAGTCAGCTGGGGTCAAGATTTGTAACGATCATTGCTTTTACACAGTGTGCATGACATTTCAACAGTATTGATGGAACTTAAATGATATCATTTCTTTTGTCTGGATATTGACTCTTAATAGATCATATTAGTATATACCTGCAAAAATAACATTTAAAACAATGACTTTCACGGTGTAAATGTTAAAAAAGTGAGTAAGAGTTACCCCACCCACTCAAATAACCTAGGAATTTGGTACAATTTACTTTGGCGACCAAAACATTACAAGTAATGTAATGAATAAACATTTAACAATCTAGAACAATTTGTCTTTTGTATAAAGAAGAAAAAAACTCATTTGTTCGGAAATGGTTGACATTGTTTCAGGAAGACACATAGGCCTAGGCCTACTTTGCCTCCCCACCTATAAATTCTGATGGGTTACTGTACACTAAAAAGCCTCAGATTGGAAAGACTGGGTGCATAACTACAATCCATTAGACAAAGAAAAGCTTATTCAATAAATAAAAAAGATGATTGGCATAGTAACTTGTTACATTCAGGCCCGTAGGAACAGGGGGCTCGGAGGCTTTGCCCCCCCCCCCCCCCCCAAAAAAAATGGCCAAAAATGCCGATTTTTCCTTAGTTTACCCGAAATTTTAGGGAAAATCAAATTTAGCCCCCCCCCCCCCCCCCCCCCCCCCAATATTCAGAAACAAGGGCTTCAGCCGCCCCAAATATAAAATTGCTTCCTACGGGCCTGACATGTACATGCATGCAGAAGTAGCAAAAATGGCATTTTCTTTTTATTGAAAATCGACTTTTGGTCAAACCAAAAGATATTTTTTGTTTTCATAAGAACTGAAAAAGTAAGTCAATTTCATCGATGCGATATGCCATTAACTTGTACCTTCATATTTTTTGCTTAACTTCAGAGCGTGTTTATAGATTTAAAGAACAGAGTGGGTCAAACACCAAAACTCCAAAATATGCAAGAGAGATCTTCAATATTTTAGGCATGTTTCAGCTAAAAGCAGTAGAAAAATGATATATTTTATAAAAATCAGTACTGTTAATGATGCATTAAAGCAACATCCGGTATTCAATTCTTTCTAGCATTGTGCTATCTTGAAACAGTAGAACCGGGCAAGGGGAAAAAATATAGAAACTGATGGATTTTTCTCAATAAGTGTTTTTTAACAATATTAATTTTGATTGCTTGGTCAAAATTTAGATTCAAAACAGCTTTAAAGAAGGTGGGCCCAGGACAATTCTTGTACTAGAAAGTCCCACAATTCAATGACCTAGTTTGATAAGATTCGAGTGGCTAGAACCTTTGTTCAATCATCCTTCAATAGGCCAACACATTTCACAAGTGAAAAAAACTTTTAAGGGCAAGCCAGACAATTGTTCTTTTATGACCCAGGCACATCTGATAGCTGTATCCACTATGAACCATTCTTTTAAAAGCAATATAATCTGTTTCTAAGGACAATTGACAGAAAGTACGTCCACAAGAAACATTGGAATTACTTCCAAAATGTGTTGAAGAGCAATTTTCTGTAGTTTATGGCGAGTCCTCTTCTTTTTGCTACCACCAAACACTGGCTAACTAGATGGGAAAATAGTATTGTATGGAGTTCGAAGAAGTCTAAGTGGAAAAACAAAAACGTTTTACCGTAATAAAAATATCTGGTTCTGTCTGTGCGAGGCTCAAAACGTTTTGATCCCCCATTAACACACAATGGCAGAATCACGGTACAGATTGGAGACTAGGCTCCCCAACTAGCACCTTCACGGTGCTCTGTGTTATCAGTCCCACATCTCAGTCAGTATCAGTCTATGTACATGTAGAACTTAGTGTGTAGCCTAGCCTGGGTCTAGTCATCGGTATACAATGTGAAGAATATGATTCAAAGACATTGATATATGTAAAATTGTGGTACCTGTGAACAGGAATAGAGAAACAGCAAGACATTGTTATACTAGAATCCAGGCTAAGTTGCATGGTGCACAGCATTATCTCGAGAGAATACCCAGAGTTAACTTTAAAGATTTTTGAGATCACGAAACAAAACTGCCATGCGATTCTATATAGATTTTTATCGTACTCCAACCCTTTCAAAAAAAGAGGTCTCACCGAAAGCGCTGTCAAATCTGGCAGATGATTAAGGTATTCCACCCGTTATTAGATACCAAACACTTTGTGTAATTTTTCCTCCATCTTCAGCATGTCCCGTTACAGTGCAAGTCAATACCTTGTCAATTACCGTTGCCACTGATGACGCCGAAGATGCATGATATATTTCGCATCTATTGACGTATGAAATGTATCATAATAGTTATGCGACGTAAATAGTTCTCCAAGAATAACTGATATGATCAAGCCTTCATCTTTTTGTCCTTCTGAAACAATACCTGTTGTTGAGTCTAGCAGTTAATGGAATAGAAGAGCACGCCTACTTCTTAAGTTCTTTCCCATGGGTGCATTCTCAAGAATATTTGTAATAACGTCTCTGATCCTACGAAAATACGTCAAGGTTTTTGTGACCTTAAACTTCATAAATGGATGTGTATGCTGAGAATCTCTTGCATCGACGAATGTTAAGATTTCCAAGCAAATGGACTTCGAGTTGTGGTAATAATATAGGATTAAGGTATAATTTTTATATGAAAGAACTCGATTTCTGCACAATTGAAATACAATAGCCATTTAATTTTACTTTTATCTATTTCGGCATTCACAAATACTGACCAATCAAGTAAACAACAACACGACCCTGTTCGATTTTCTGAATTAAATCGCATGATCTGAGTTATGATGCAAAAAGTGTCTGAGGTTTTAAACATACGGATTCACTTTTTTCGTATGTTTTATGATAAGGCACAACAATACTCGTATACAAATGAAAGATACACATTTGATTACGACGAAAATTATAATTGAATGAAGAGTTTTTAGTTATGTCATAAGTTAGTCAATGCCCAGAGGCTTGTCAGGTATATTGTCGACAGAATACTAAAAAGCAACCCCAGGTTCATAGATTTTCCTTATTTATGTACAAAGAGTTCCTTTGTACCTACTCCACAACCCAGTACCTACTCCACAACCCATTAGTTGTTAATTAAAATGGTAAAGATTGTGCAGGACGGATTAGCTGGCGAATGTTGTGTCTTTATATTTTAATATTAACCAGTAACATAATGTAACGTTTTATTAAAGATCGAGTGATTTGCATAATTAGAGACACATACAGAATCATATACTGAGAGGCAAAAATAAGTATACACCTTAGTTCTTCCACGTTTTTATGAAAACGATAAATAGATCATATACGATTTTTAATCACCACCGAATGTGGTCGTTTATTGATGTAGCCTTCTCCTCCTATCCGTCTATCCAATCTTCCTTCCGTTGCGAAGGTGTTTTGATAACATACAGCGTCATCGAAAAAGGGGATTTAATCATTTGAATAATGCAACCATTTACGTTGACACAAACGCTACAATTATGAACGGATTTGGATAAAATTTTGACAGAAAGTGCCTCGTCACTTAAGACCATGCGAAGATGGTTATTGCTTTTCCGTATTATGGCGAGTCATGGCAAAAGGGGACTTGATGCAAACAAGATATCTGACATTACTCCTTCTAAATTTATAGACGAATTTTGATCAAATTTGTGCACAATGTCCCTAGCCACCTGGCTAAGTTTATAAAGTGTAACGTTTCTTTCATATCACGCTGCGTCGTAGAAAAATGGGTCTTAATGCAAAAAATGGCATATTAATCGATTTCTATCTGCCACCAAAAATCGTGTTATAATGTTAGAGAAAATTGAACGTTGTGATTTGTTGTGAGAAAGAACAAAGAAATCAAATACGGATTAACGGCAATATTTGACTCTACACTAAGTCGCACGTGCAAAGATTGCAAAATAGGCATGTAGCAAGAGTATAAGTTGTCGGGTAATTTCAGGTAAATTTGATCAAAACTGTATTATTGATTTATGGGTAGAAATGAAAAGTACAAAATATTGAGCCGATATGGTGGAAATTAAGAGAAATATAGGCAAACAAAAAGTGTATACTTTCTTTTGCCTCTCAGTATATTTAGTTTAATTTCTAAAACAATTTAAAGAGTATTGGTAACAAAATCAGATAGACCTAAAGACTGAATCTCCTGTTGAGACAACATCAGATAGACCTAAAGACTGAATCTCCTGTTGTCTCTAATGGAAGCATGTACATATCTAAGTATATACATGTATATATACCTTCATGGGCACTTAAGATCTTCATATCGCATACCATAATCGCATATCAGAACTGCAGTCAGACTTATGATTGTAATAAAAAAAATCCATAGAATGGAATGATCCGTTCCTAATTACATTTTATGTACATGTTCGAATGTTCTCGTAAGTCTACCAGATGTAATCACCCAAATTGCAATAATGGAATTAAACTCCCGGTTTAAAAAGTGAAACTACACCATTAATGAACAAAACATGTTGACACATAAATACTTACCTTCAATGTCGTATGATCGTATACCTCACGATTAATGACCTGGTAGAGCATCCCAGCCTATTGGCTAGGGCTGCTCTGCCAGGTCTATTATCGCGAGCTATAAGATAGTGAAATGACTACTTTCAGCTGCTGATTATGCTTAATTTCTGTTTTATTTTGAGTCTTTATTTATTTAATTGCACTTTTAATGACTATGTATTCGTCAAAAGAGGCAAAGATTTGACTAAGTGATGTTGATATAAGCTATATATAGTTCTAATGTTGTTTTATTAGAGCAATGTTTTTGCCCCTAAAATTCTTATTATATTTTAGGAAAATGCATCGAAAGCTATAAAAATTCATGAAAATATTATTTATAGACAAGAATTTCCGATAAAACATCATAAAAATATCATAGAATATCATTTATGTGGAGTTCGTATTGCTACACCAATGTTTGTGTTTTTTGTATTTTTTTTGGAAAATTTACCCCACCCACTTTTAGCTATGGCTACAGGGGTAAGCCAAAGACAAATTCTGTAAGCAAATATATTTCAGTAAACAACAGGTGTCTAGGCAATTTTTGACTATAATGTCATTCATCCAAACATACCGTTTGTATTTTTTAGGATTTTTTTACTTTTCGAAAAAACTTATTTTTGTGATTTTTTGGCCATTTTTTGTTATATTTATCAAAATTTACAAAATCACAAATTCGTAAAGTTGCATATTGATGTTTTAAGTGACAATACAAATCGTTAGCTTTATTTAGGTACCAAAATAATTGTTTTAGCTTAATAAATGTGTAAGTTATGAGGTATTTTAGGGGGCATGTCTGAAAAATGTACCGAATGACCTTTGACCTAGTTTATTTCAACCAATATCGCCTGCTAGAGGCGACTACCGGGCAAGCCGTGCGCACTATGCCTTGAAGATATCATTGGACCTGGTAGTCGCCCATGTTCAGAGAATGCCTACGAAAGTCACATTTTTTGACTTTGTAGGCAGACTATATAGCATTTGAGACAACTTTATTTCCAGATAAGTCTTTACCTTCCTTATTGCTCCCAAAGAGTTGACATGGGTAATGGAGAAGCTATTTGAGAATAGTAAACTATGGATCTTAATCAGACTGTGCATTATGAACAGGCTGATCTGGGTCCATGTTGAGGGTGTATGAAAATTCATGCCAGTAAACAAGGATGAGGATCACAGCTTTTGTAGAGTTAACCCATTAACAAACGACAAAATCTTTAGACTTGTCCAAATTGAAAGATGTTGCAGATGACAATTTAGAGTGAATGAAATTTCAATTCTTACATCTTTTTTGGCACAAATTAAACATTGTGGGAAATGAAGAAATTGCTTGTCACAAGCAATTTCTTCATTTTCCACAATGTTTTTCTTAGCAATTTATCTTTTTGTGCATCAAAAAGTGTCATTATCAATCCCCAGTGAAAATGCAGTTGAAATTTCAGTGAAATTTCACCAAATTTCAGTGAAATTTTAGTGAAATGCTTTAATATTGCTGAATCTCAGCAAAATGACCAAATTTCAGTGAATTTTCAGTGAAATTTTGATGGAAAATTCTGATATTTCAGTGAATTTTTTTTCTTGTTTGAGACTTGAATTTCAGTGAAATTTCAATGAAATAACAGTGAAATTTCTGTGAAATTTCAGTGAAATTTCAGTAAAATCCATTTTACAATCGCAACATCTCGGGCACATAGTTGGAAGTAGATTTGGAGTGCTTTGGTGATTTCAACCATGTGGCAGAGAATTTGAATTGTTCAAAGTATTTTCAGGCATTATTGATGTTTAAGCAAATACCAGTGAAAGTATAAACAAAGAATTACATCTTTAGTTTATCTTTGAAGTGTTCTTTTGAGTAATCCATTTAATTTCATCCTGATTGCATAATAATATTACAGTTGTCATTGGTTTTCGTGGTTTAGATATAAGTGACTTTGATGGCATTATTCAAACTGCCTTTTGTAAAGATTTTGGTAAATGACATAGTCATATCTGTCTTCACAGCTGAATTCTAAGGACATGTTAGACATAATTTTATAGGGCTAAAGAAATTAAAATTTTGATATTTCAGTGATTTTTTTTCTTGTTTGAGACTTGAATTTCAGTGAAATTTCAGTGAAATTTCAACGAAATTTCAGTAAAATCCTTTTTACAATCGCAACATCTCGGGCACATAGTTGGAAGTAGATTTGGAGTGCTTTGGTGATTTCAACCATGTGGCAGAGAATTTGAATTGTTCAAAGTATTTTCAGGTATTATTGATGTTTAAGCAAATCAAAGTACTGACAGTACTGTTTGGAAGCAAATTTTTCAAAAATGTAGGCCTGTCCAGGCCCCAGTTTCTCGAAAAAAAACCTTAAGTATATTCTCATGAGAACATGCTCAACATCAAAGGGATACTCTCCAACTTTGAAGGGTATTCCATTGAAGTTCACATGGATTTCATGCGATTTGAGCACTGTGCTCAGATTTGAGCATGAGAACGTACTTAAGTTTTTTCGAGAAACCGGGGCCAGAAATAGAGTAGTTTGATTAGGTACTTTGATATCCATTTGAATACCTTGAATACTTTGATTCGTAGAGTATTTTGATTAAGTACTTTGATTATCCAGAATACCTTGCATACTTTGATTTCATGATGGAGTTGTATTTATTTTTAGCACAACTTCATGCATATTAATCGTTTGTGTAAGCTGAATATATTTCATATTTCAGTAAACTCGACTGACCCATTTACAAGGAAGACCATTGGACTAATTCTTTGAACCATAATAAAGCAAATTACTACGTCGGTCTTTTCTTCTCTTAGAGACATGATTAATTGAATGTTTCATTTTCAGTCACACAATTCAATATCTACACATAACTTCAGACTTACATATTGAATATTCGAATGACTGTTACCGCATTAATTTTTGCTTTTGATAGAACTATTTATAGTGAGGAAGACCGGAAGATGTTGTGTGGTATGCAGAGAATGGTAAAGTGCAGAGACACATGGCTGCTAAGAGAAGCAAATTTGGAAAATTTGCTTCCAAAAACCAGTGTAAGCATAAACAAAGAATTACATCTTTAGTTTATCTTTGAAGTGTTCTTTTGTGTAATTCATTTAATTTCATCCTGATTGCATATATTATTACAGTTGTCATTGGTTTTCGTGGTTTAGAATAAAGTGACTTTAATGGCATTATTCAAACTGCCTTTTGTAAAGATTTTGGTAAATGACATAGTCATATTTGTCTTCGTAGCTGAATTCTAAGGACATGTTAGACATAATTTTATAGGGCTAAAGAAATTATCATGTGTAAACATAGATTTTAGTATCATAACAAATCTTTGGGCGCACCTCTGGAATAATGGGCACAATAAATGTTGTGCTTTGTTTTAGACTAATTTATGATGGGGGACTGCTGTCCCACACACCTGCTGCTTGTTTTTCTTGACACCTTGTCAATTCTTTTTACAAGAAATTTCATTTCTACCTCTAACCCAAACCATATAAGATAGGGTAGGACAGAAATTGAGCCTGGTAAACCAAAGATTATTTTCACTGAAATTTTGATGAAATTCACTGTTAATTCATTGAAATTTTGGTGAAAATTGACTGAGATTTTGGTGAAACTTCACTGAGATTTTGGTGAAATTCACTGAGATTTTGGTGAAAATTCACTGAGATTTTGGTGAAAATACACTGAGATTTTGGTGAAATTCACTGATATTTTGCCCCTTTCTTTCACTGTTATTTCACTGAAATTTCACTATATTTCACTGAAATTTCACTATATTTCACTGTTATTTCACTATTTTTCACAGATATTTCACTGAAATTTCAATCCATAATTTCAATTTCAACAGAACCTTGGTGAAATTTTGGTGAAATTTCACCGAAATTTTGATGAAATTCACTGAAAATTCTTTGAAATTTTGGTGAAATTTCACTGAGATTTTGGTGAAATTTCACTGTTATTTTGCCCCTTTCTTTCACTGATATTTCACTGAAATCTCACTGAAATCTCACTGAAATATCAGTGAAATTTCAATCCAGATTTTCTCTGGGGATAGCTTACGAACAAAATTAATGTTATAATTTTCCACATTAACGTAATTGATCTGATTTAAAATTGGCAAACTACCCCAACTAGCCGTCTAATAATTAATCAAAAAGATTACAATGATAAAATCACCTGTTTGATAATGGCCTGATATGGTCTCAATATTTGTTGCAGCTTCCAGTCACATTGTATACAAACATCCTGTAATTTGCCAGTCGATGGTAGTCGCACATCAATGTGATATGATTCTTCCTTAGAAAAGTAAACAAGAGGACCATGATGGTCCTAAATCGCTCACCTGAATCAAGATGACAAGAGTGATAATGGCAATTTTGTCAAATTCAAAGGCATGAAACTTATAAGGACTTTCTGTTTGGAAACAATTAAGTAATAATTTTGTTACAATCGATCCTGTAAAGTTGGGTATGAATTAGCATAATGGTTGAGTTTTTTTTCAATAATTATTTCATTATTTTTCAATATACAACATAGGGCTAATTTTCAAAGCATACTGATCTGTTAAAATTGATTATTTATGATATTATAAGAAAGATTTGGTATGTGATTTGAAAGTATATAGTAAATGAGGACAAACCGTCTGATAAGCTAGGCTTATAATCCGTTCTTATTTGTTTACATAAGATAATCAAAGTACTGATAGTACTGGAGGTCGGGAAACAGAGGATCCGAAATACAGTAAATGGCCAATTTTCTTAAATTTACACTGAATTCTTAAAGTGACATTTCACATTACTTTTACATAAATTTTTACTTTTATTCTAACTGAAGGAGCATCTTTTCTTACGAAAATTCAGAAAATTTCAAGTCAAAATATTGAACTGTTTACGAGACATATATATTTTTGTGCTAAAATTAAACAAATTGTTGTGGACAACAGTTCAGATTTATATAGAATTTGTCATTTTTGTCTCAACTTTAAAGCCGTATTTTCGCTTATAAATAACAACTTCAAAAAAACTGATAGCAATTCTACACATTAGAATAAACAATCTTTGCATCAAGACATACTTTTAAAAATTAAAACAAATGTGAAATGTCACTTTAAAATATTCTCAATGTTGTTATGTTATATTATCATTAAAATTAACCCTTATACTCTAATTCCCGAGTTTACATAAGCAAAATTTGATATTTCTAGAGAAGAAATCATAATAGACGAAAGGGTAATTGCCAACAATATATATTCTGTTTTTATTCGGGAGACAGGGCGGAGCTTAGTAAACGGTTCATTCCATCTAGCTTGGGGAGAAACAGCCTTCTCGATTAGCGGTAATTCGTCGGTATTGTTGCAAAACATTATAACTACAGCGTGAATCAATTTGTGGCTACGAGGTTTTATGACAACACATTTCACAATCGCGCTTTGTTTCAATTTGAAATATGTTCATGCTCGTGCCACACGTTTTTTCTCTTCTATCAACCAAGGTATTGAGAAGTAAACTCGTCGAATAACCTCTTTACTTAGCCACACCCTGTCAGGTGAATAAAAACGGAATATAGATCTACTCCATTACACGGCCCGCCGCGATTTGACCCCATTAGTTGAAAACTTTATAAAACCCAAATAAACCAAAATCCATTACACGATGTCGTATTTTTTTCCGGTGATGTCGTAAACATTCGGTGATGGAAAATGTCAAATTTTTTAAGTCGTAACGTGTCCGTGTTGAACGGGTAACCGTATGTTAAAAATGTTTACGGCGTTGTCAGAAAAGATCCGACGTCACATGACTCTCATTACGGATGGGCTGCTTTAATGAATTGTCTGGGTTAACAGTTTGTAAAACATTATATCATTTTGATATCCATTATAAAAAAGATTTCAGGAAACATGGTGGCAAAACGAAAACATTTTGACATCCGACATTTTTTCTTAGTCTCAATCTATCTTTCAACAACTCTTCGGCTAAACTTTACATGAATATTTATCTAAATTATCAACACAAACTTGACATTAGCAACAATATTCCGATTTTGATGCAGTCCCGTAGGCACTGGTTGGCGCTACTGGAGGGAGAGAGGGGATAAGCCCCAAATGTTGGTCAAAATACCGAATTTTCCTCATTTTACATAGAAATTGAAGAGAAAGCCAAGTAAGCCCCTAAAATGTTCAGACACAAACCCGGACAGAGTTTTGAGCCCCCTCCTCCCTTATCAAATTGCTTCCTACGGGCCTGAGAGCAGTTTTACATATCACTGTTTAGGAAAGGTTAAACTTTGCACGATGAAGAATATTAATATTATGACGGTAAAATTTCTGAACAAAATTCAGAATAAGAAATGAAGTTAAAATCAAAGTGACAGTTCACATTCATTTGATTTTTTACAAGTACATGTATGTCTTGATGCAAAGATTGTTTATTCTAATGCATAGAAATGCTATCAGTTTTGTAAAGTTGTTATTTATAAGCGAAAATATGCCTTTATAGTTGAGACAAAATGACAAATTCTATATAAATCTGAACTGTTGTCCACAACAACTTGCTTAATTTTAGCACAAAAATATATACTGACTGGCTTTAAAAACGCATCACTTATTTTTCAAAATATTTTCGTAGTTAAAGTCAACAGGATCAGAATTGTACTTCTGATATATATTTCAAACAATAAGACACGATATCCAATAAAATCTATTGGAGTCAGTTACCACGTTATTTCGCACGACGTCAACGTGCAAAATGTGGATAACGTTTACGTAACTACACCTTAGGTGACCAACTGGATTTTGGTTTTCATATTCCATATTCAAATGGTCAGGGGTTACTTTTGTTTCTCAATCAATTTGATTAAACAAAAAATAAAGCCAAGAGACCAAAGTTCGTTGAGCACACACACATTTTTGAATTATTCTAAGCGGGTGTTTGTCAACGAGAACGGGCGAGACGTTCAAATGTAAACCAATCGACGATGTTTCACTTTCATTAACATAGCCAATCTACAGGGATTGCTGCTGAGCTTCAGCGGGCTGATCAACCGTTTAAAACGAGCTTACGTCAAGATAATAACATACGTCAACGTCAATTACGTAATTGATTTACAATAACGTTTTCAACTGCAATTGTAATACAAAAATGTTGCTACTGACAAAATCTTCACATAACAGTGAATTAACGAATAAGATATTGTGGTTTCACTACTGGCGATTATGCCCGTGACAGACACTTACAGAAAGTCATCATCAGATCAGGATGCGTTGGGCCTAGACATGATGAAAAACGGACGCCAAAACGTTTTAATACTCTCCAGGAATATATGGTAGATAATTCAAGCCCAAAAGAATAAAGATTTTGTTTCAACTCAAGGGTCAACGAGGTCACGATTATGGAACGTTTTCCATACTCAGAGCGGAATTACTTGTTATTAAATAGAGAAAAATGTCAAATTCCTCACATCACCTTTCTTTAGATGGCTATATTTCGATTATTTAATCGATTTTTTGTCTGAAAGTTTCAGGAAATGTTGGGAAGATGTCAAGCTGTTGTTGAATATATAATATGACAAAGTTGATTATGTATTTTGCATGATTTTGCTGGATGAACTTTGGTGATGCGTTTTTAAAGCCAGTCAGTATATATTTAACGTAAACGGTTCAATATTTTGGCTTGAAATTTTCAGAATTTTCATAAGAAAACATGCTCTTTCAGACAGAAATCAAAGCCCTGAAGGGCCTGAAAGTCGCTACAACAAAATTATTTGTAAAACAAGATTTGCTTTTCATGATCCTATCAGAGAATGCTTTGAAGTATTGAATGAAATGTATGTATGCCCCCACAAGGGTAAACCTTTAACAATTGAAGTAGTGCAATTGTAGAATTAATTTACATCAAGAATGAAAAGGGAAAATTGGCAATAACTCCACGAACATTATCAGCAGAGTTATATTTTTGTACAATACACTTCTACATAATGACACCATCCACCTATGAAGTTGCACGAATCTACCTCGCATAATTTTTAGTAATGGTCTTGACAAACAATTAAATATGAAAATGAACAAAGGTCAAAAACCCAAAAATATGATTGACAGAGTATCAATTCTTACCTATGAAGTTTTATGCGATGTAAACAAGACCTAGATCTCCATTTTAAATACGCAAAATATATTTTGTCAAAATGACGATAAAGTTTATAAACGATGACCGAACTCGTGATTAGATCACATTCTATAGAAACAAATTGAAAAAAAAATAATAAAATGAAAGAACAAAACAAGTTATAGAATATTTACAGAGAAACACAGCTTTATTTTTCATCCATATCTATATATACAAATTCATAATACCATAGGCTACAGCAAATCCATAGATAATTATATCGTTAAAATGAATGCTACATATGAAAAGCAGTGGAAGCTAGATCTATTTTCAAAATGTTAGATTGGTCCAATTTGTAGGTAATTTTGGGGTGTTTAGTGATTGGGAGTAAAAACGTCGTAACGACAGATTTCTGAAAGGGGCCCATGCTAGGTTTTTATGCTTCTGAACTATTCGGGAACTCATATTTGTACATGGAATAACAATTTGCAATGCATAAAAACCTCAATCACGGCGAATATCCATCTTTCCTTTGCTATAGATCAATCCTTTACAAGCGTGTTTACAGATTCTATTTTTACTTCGAAACGAGACAAGGTCAACGAGACACATCCCCAGCAGTATTAACACACTGTACAACCGGCTGCGTCGATGACTGTGACCTTATTTGCGAGGGATGCGTGGAAAGGTTTATTTTGTAGAAGCAGTTAGCACTGAACATTTATATGCATATTTATCAACTATAGAATACCAAAGATCCTTTCATTTATTCATAAAAGTAAATTAATTTGACCTACCATGCACCTGACATCAGATGCCGAATCTGTCTTCGTTGACGACGCAGCCGGTTGTACGGTGTGTTGAATCTCGCTGAGCACAGATGACGTACCTCTGACGTAATTGCTTTTTGAAGGTTGGGCATGTGTAACCGTTACAAAACAAAAACAAAGGACAATAAAATGCGGATCTGCACGTTATTCATTGACTTGGATTTTTATACTTGATAAAGCTCAATGAGTGCTAACAATGGACCCCTTCAGGTTGGTAATTTCATACGTTTATATCTGGTTTGTAATTTTTGTGCCATTTGCATTTTCGACAGCCTAGCAGGTCCCCCTTTAATCTGTAGTTGCGATGTTTTGGCTGCATGTCCCGTAAATTGACTGGAATTGATACTAAACTAAATAAAATTCTGGGTAAGAACGATGTTTTAAATGAAATATTTACCCATTTTGTTCTATTCAGATTTCCCAATTTCAGAAGATGTCACAGAAATTCATTGAATAAAATAGATCTATACTCCATGACGCATTCCTCACTTAACTAAAACCCCTCAAAATCACACTTGTCCTCCCTGGTTGAAAGTAAGATACTTTCAAAATACTGAATTTTACAGCTGGGGGGCCATGGACCACAGGGCCCCCGATGGGTCTATGGAAACGCCCTGGCCAGGGGTCCACGGGGCCAGAGCCCCCCCCCCCCCCCCCCCCCCCCCCCCCCCGGGAGCTCTTGAGAAATAGCGTTTTCAAACCCCTCAGGAAGGCGTTCATGACACTATAAATACTACCATCTTTTGATGAAAGTTTTCCAAATCATTTATCACTCAGTTTAAAATTATAACTCAATATGATGCACTTTTTTACATCATTTTTTTTTTCAATTTCGAAATAAGAACTTATACGTTCTAGTATGCAATGGTGACTCAAGGATTTTTTTCCGAGCCTAAATGATGGCATAAAATGTGTAAAATGTGTAACGTTACATTAAAGTTATACAGCTTAAAAATAATTTTCGGATAATTCCAGGAGGGAGGTCCAAAACACCCCCCCACCGACCCCCTCTCGATCCGCCCGTGGTATGACATGGCAAATTTCAAAATATGCACATATTTCACGGTAGTTGCAATAATGTAACCGATACCATTTTGAATATTGATCTGGGTTTCGGATAAAATTCCTTCCTATTTGTTGCATGGGCGGATCTAGAGGGGGGTCGGGGGGGGGGGGGGGTTCAGGACCCCCCCCCCCTGGAATTGACCGAAAATTAAATTTTGACTGTATAATTCTATTGTAACGTTACATATTTACTACATTTAAGCCATAATTTGGGCTTGGACCCCCACTGGAAAAAAAATCTTTGGCTTGGAACCCCCCCCCCCCCCCCCCCCCCCCCCCCCTGGAAAAAATTCCTGGATCCGCCCTTGAGTTGCAATGGAGCAGGTACTGGAATGATTCATTCCAGCAAGTTTAGCAAAGTCAAACTTCAAAATAAAGCTGTTGAATGTAGTGAGAATGTTAAATGACAACAGGTTAAACCATTTTTCTGTCAATCCATCTTAGTTTTATGTCGAAATCACTTTCAAATAAAGTTTAATTTAATTTTCAAGCGGACTAGACTACCCGCCCATTTTATTCTACTGAGACATGGAATTTCTGTTGGAAGAAAAAATATCAAAACAATTCTTGTTGATACTTTTATACCAAAATTTTGACATGGACTATGTTCTTATCGGATTTACTTCTGATAAAATATGTTGGCATTTAAAAACGTATACAAGAAAATGTGTTTTACACCTGTTTGCTTTACTCCAAAGAAGCAAGAGGGAGGACTCGTAGCCACCAACCAATACCGGTTATCAAATGTGTGGCTACGATATCGCAGCTAATTTCACGGTGTCACTACCATTGGCAATTCAATCTTGATTTCAAGATTGTATTTATTTTTCGGATGCATCAAGGCAACTATTACTTAGCTATATTTGATCTTTGCTGTTGTGTTTCCACACTTGCACTTTTGTCATCCCTCTTGGTGACCGTGATATTTCTCAAGATTGATATCATTTAGGTACGCAATATTTTACAGTCACGGAAATGAATAATCTCTAGAACTGTTTATTGCGGCAAGCCTAAAGTCGTTATTAATCGATAATTTGAGCCTCTAATAATGGTTTATTCACGAATTAATTTCCCCTCTCTTCACAAAAACTATTTTATTTCACGTTGATTATTCGGTGATTAATGATAAGAAATTTAATCGCAGAAACGTCGACTGAATCGACGGACGCTCGACAATTTAATTTGAATGGTAATTCATGCAGATTTTATGATGTAACGTAGAAAATTATACATCTAGGTTTAGTAGGTTATTTTGTTTTTGGTCGGCAAGCGATAACGTCATGATGATACGAAGAAAATGATACCTGTTAGTCTATTATCCAAACCAAAAATTCACTGGTAATAATCCAACTAACATATTTTGAAACAGTTTCCGAAATAACTGAGCAGATGTTGGCGGTGTTTTTGAAGTCACTATTCCAGCCCAGATTGAGTAGACGCTACGTCATCAAGACGTCATATTGTTTTTTTAACAAAAGGGGTCCGACTGTATCACGTGCTTATTCATCTGAGAAGCATGTCAATCAACTAGTAAGTCAATGGATGGGCGGGGACAATTCTCTTTTTCAACCAATCTGTATTTACAAGCATTGCTTCATAAAAGATCTAGAACTTAAAGGGCAATCGTCAGAAAAGAAGCTTTACCCCGAGTCTCTCCCTTAACCCATTACCACACAATGACTCTTTTTGACTCCCTACCATACAATGGCTTTGGAAAACATTGTGGAAAATGAAGAAATTGCTTGTGACAAGCAATCTCTTCATTTACCACAATATTTTCTACAATAAAAGAATAAAAAAGTTATATTTCATTCACCTCAAAATTTCGTCTGCAGCACCTTTGAATTTGGGACAGCCTAAAATTTTGCCGTCTGGTAATGGGTTAATCGGTCACCCTTTAGTGAATATTTATTAGAGTGTTGACCTCTACATTTTTAAATTTTAGAGTACCGTAGATAGATTTAAGAGACAGTTTAATTTCATAAAGAGTTTTCAAAAGAAGAAAGAAATTCAAAGGGTAGACTATTTAGTGAAAAGAAAATTTCTTGCAGATGTAGATCTACATGACTCGTGCTTATACTTGCTACTCTCTTAAAACAAAGTACATTACCTCTTATGAAATGATATGTAATTAGTAATGTATTTTGATGATCTTAATCAATAGACATCGGCTTTGGAGAGTAATACTTGCCGACGTTCGTCTATTTAACCTCTCTCTTAAATCCTTTCACAAACAAGACTTGATTTCGACGACAATCATGGGAACAAAAAGATTGGAAAACATTGAAAAGAAGAAATTGTCGATAACTAGCCATTTCTCCGTTCCCCCGAGATACTTTCCATGATGTAATTCAATCGTTTTTTAAGAAGTTATGTCGTATGCATGCAACAGCTTTCAAAATGGAGTAGTCTAAAAAATATTTCTGTTTTGGGGTAAACAAAATGACGAAAATTGAACATGAATGTAAATATCCATGAATTACACTTTGGGTCTAACGATTATCCATACATACACAAGAATCAAAACGTGTGGGCTGAAATATTTATTCTGATCTGAAACGAAGGTAATGTTTTAGCTGCGATCTTTCGGGGGAACCGTATGATCATACAAAATGCCCGTGACTTGCAAAGCTGCTTTTGTGCCGTCTATGATCGCCTACCGGTCGCGAGATTCAACCCTGCAAATCAACAATTTCATTTCCGTAAATCCGGTGACGGAATACTCTTTGTTTAAAGTAATCGTCGGATATGCACATCTTGCATATTTCGGGATCGTCAACATCACAGAACCAGCCGAGTAGTTAAGTCTCGTTTCTTTGATGTGGTCCCGTAGGTTTTCCCATTGATAAGCTGGCCAGGTGTGTAATAAAATGTTTTTTTTTTTCTGGTCTTCCCGGTATTGACTAAAATATTCATGAACCTGCAACACTACCCAGAAGAAGCTTTGAACTCGCCCTGGATTTTGTATTTTGGTCCTTGTCGAGTTGAAGGGCCTTGACGCGAATCCCGATCCTACTTACAACATAGCCACTTGCCCGTAACTCCAAAATCCAATCATTCTGATCATTTTTCTGTGGCTCATAGGGACTGATCCGAATAACCCTCCATTTCTGCAATTTTGGACCATCACAGATCTTTGTCTTGTTTTTTCGCCAGTCTCTCACTAGCTTTTCACTGATGCCGAAATCACTTTCAGCCGCACAGCTTTTCGAATTTTCGGCAAATTTGACCACACGATTTTTTAAGCTATTGTCATCACCAAGTAATTGCAGATTAAAACAATATGCAGTTACGAGGTTTTCGAAGAAACGTGACGACTGCTTGTTGTGTACAATTATGTCGTGTGTTAATTTAGGGCATATTGATTGCGAGATTACACGCTTGAAATGGCAGAATGATGCATATCAAGCAAGACACCTTGTTAAAATGGAATTTATTATAAAAAGAATCAAGCAAATGAGTATTCCGTCGTTGTCGTATGTTTATTGTCACCGAGTCATAAAGTCGATGTCTATTGCACTATCTAAGGGAAGTAACTCTTTCATGAAAACTGTCTAATTTAAACCTGATTATTTCCCTTAGACCAATATACCTCAGAAAACGGAATTATTGCGCACGATCTATTTTCTCTGCCAAAAAAATAGTTCTACATAAAACGTATAATTTCCTCGTTCAACAATGATTATTTGGCATGTCAGTTTAGAAATTGTAGAAAGTCGAATTTCAATATTAAATCAAAGTGTGGACAAGAAATCAGAGATCTACTTTGTCTCAAAACAGAAATACAGAAGAAGTTAAGAGGTCCGTCTTTGACCTTATTTGACCTGTCCAGAAAAACCCGTACGGCAACAGTAAGTCGCAGCGCGAGCGCTAAGCGACTTAAAAAAGTAAAATTTATGTAGAAATTTTTGTGAATTGTCACTTTAACATAGTTCACAAAAGTGACATGAGAACTGACTAGATCTAGATCATTGAATTTACAATATAGTACATTGTAAATAATGGCATAAACTTTGATCAACAATTCTAATATTTAACATGTGTGTTAAACTCAGAATTTGAAAAGGTGAGCTCGTATTTTCTACACACAAATCTAGATCTTGTTTTCTTTTTATTTTTGATGTCCTTTTTGCTTTTCGCATTAGCTTTCACTTGGGAATTGTTCTTTCTGACGTTTGTGAAAGAGACAACTGTATCACCCATTTCTTCTGCAGAGACAGAACCCTATATCTCAAACCCAGGTCGAAGAAAGATTATTAAATACCCGTTAAACCCAAGCCTGGATAAATAAGGATGAATATATCACGAAAATTACGTTGTAGGTACCCAAGACGGCCCAAAGTTCGTACAACGCCGTTACGGTAACACTTTGGTTGGTCAAAGCATAGGCCTAATATACTAGCTTTACACCGCGAAGTGTACACGTACATCCCGATACAATGCATGTGTTGTAAAATGCCTATAGCGATTATGCGCATGACTAGACTCGATCATGATATAAATAGATTTTCCATGTCTCTACGAGTGCTTTACGGAAATTAAACAATATGTGGCGCAGTTATTTGTTTTGGTGATGAAATTCTCGTCTGCTCTAGTCTGCCACACCAATTATCAACCTTTTCGCCAAAAAAGAAAGGTTGATAGTTTTCGCACTTATGAGCAAACTGCTGCATTGTTTTGATAAAACAATTAGGAAATGAAAGTCTATTAACGATGATTATGTTATTTGAGCAATTTTGAATTGTTCAAAGGTAGGTCTACTTTTTCGCGGCGGACTCAGACAAACGACTATGCGGCGGCCAGGTGATATCGAAAACCTCGTATTTGCACAAAAAAAAGCCGCAGATACGAGAATTTCGTAGAAAAGCGTTACAAGCGTTGCGTAGCTATAGTTAGGAAAATCTCGAAGAGATTTCCCGACCTAAAAACGGGGCCAGCCAGAGATATTCATAACAGAAATAGATAAGAGAAATAGTAAAAGCTTTCCAAATTTATTACTTATATCAAAACCCTATGTAGAATGTATTATTTTTTTTTTCAAGCAGATGATTGCAATGATCACCAACAACATAGGGTTTCATGAATATTGAAACAAAATATTGCTTTTTGAAAAGCAATTATCTCCTCTTATCTTCAGCTTCTTGAATTCTGGAAGCTATTCATGAAATTAGGTCTTACACAAAATTTCAAGGTTCTAGGCCAAACAGTTTAGAAGAAAACTAAGTATCTCCATTACAACCCACAGTACAGTATAATTTTTAATGCACAGAATTTGCCCAATTGGCCCAATGGTTGATTTTTAAAGAATTTTCTTATTTCTCTTTTCCAATAAGCCTCTTCCTCCCCGACACACCAACATTTTTCGACAAATGTAAAAAAATGTGAACAAACTTTGAGAAGAGAGACACAAGGAACATTCCTTCAAAGTTTGATTAAAATTGGCCATATGCTTGATTTTTAAAGAATTTTCTTATGATTTCTCAAAGTCCGATAAGCCCCTTCCTCCCTGCCATGGCCATATTTTTTGACAAATATAAAAAATTGTGAATAAATTCGAAAATACTGACTCAAGACACATTCCTACCAAGTCTGCTTCAATTGGGCCCATTGGTTGATTTTTAAAGAATTTTCTTCTGATTTATCCAAGTCTGATGAGCCCCTTTCTCCCTGCCACTGCCACATTTTTTGACAAATGGAAAAATTTGTGAACAAATTTTGAAAAGAGTGACTCAAGGAACATTCCTTCAAAGTCTGGTTCAATTGGGCCCTATGGTTGATTTTTAAAGAATTTTCTTATGATTTCTCTAGGTCTGATAAGCCCCTTTCTCCCTGCCACGGCCACATTTTTTGACAAATGTAAAAAATTGTGAATAAATTTGAAAACAGTGACTTAAGGCACATTCCTACCAAGTCTGCTTCAATTGGGCCCAATGGTTGATTTTTAAAGAATTTTCTTCTGATTTCTCTTAGTCTAATAAGCCCCTTTCTCCCTGCCACGGCCACATTTTTTGACAAATGTAAAAATTTGTGAACAAATTTTGTAAAGAGTGACTCAAGGAACATTCCTGCAAAGTCTGGTTCAATTGGGCCCTATGGTTGATTTTTAAAGAATTTTCTTATGCTTTCTCTAAGCAGATAAGCCCCTTTCTCCCTGCCACGGCCACATTTTTTGACAAATCTAAAAATTTGTGAATAAATTTTGAGAAGAGTGACTCAAGGCACATTCCTGCCAAGTTTGGTTCAAATTGGCCCAATGGTTGATTTTTAAAGAATTTTCTTATGATTTCTCTTAGTCTGATAAGCCCCCGCCCTGCCACGCCCACATTTTTTGATGAATCAAAAATCCGCGAACAAGTTTTGAGAATGGTCACCCAAGGAACATTCCTGCCAAGTTTGGTAAAAATTGGCCCATAGATATAGGAGGAGAAGATGTTTAAAGAAATTGTGAACGGACGGACAGACGGACGGACGGACAGACGGACGGACGACGGACAAAAAGCGACCACAATAGCTCACCTTGAGCACTTCATGCTCAGGTGAGCTAATAATGTTATAGCATTGCTATAACATACACAAATTTCAATCATTTTACAGATTTTCCTTAGAAATAAGATTCGTTTTAACTCTCTGTTTGATAGCAAATTAAACAAATTAAATTGCAAAATAAGTGAGCTGATATCTGAAAAAGGGGGTCTTATAGCACTTTAAATTTGTTTATATCATAGCTCAGAAAATATTGAGGTAAAAAGGATTTTTTCTTGCCTCAATGTTTTCCAAAGCCTTTTCTATTAGGGACACTAAACCCGAGTCTTCTTTGAAAAAGGAATAATCAGGATTCATAACACTCTCTAACAGATGCTATGTACAGGTCATGAATGATCTATTACAGAACATCATAGATCTTGCTAAGCTGGATCCCTAGTAGAACAGTAAACAGTTGGAAAGGATATTGTGGAAGTCCAGTACTTGTAAGAGAAACAACAGGAATCCATGTTAACCCATTACCAAACAGTGACGCCTTTTGACGCCATACAAAATTTAGGCATTAGGAAACATTGTGGAAAATGAAGAAATTGCTTGTGACAAGCAATTTCTTCATTTCCCATAATATTTCCTGAACAAAAACACGAAAAACAAGAGCTGTCGCCAGAGACAGCGCGCTCGACTTTCTAAGTTGCTTTGTATAAAGGGGGCATAACTCCAAATATAGTGGAACCAGGGTCATGAACCCTGGTAGTAAGGTAGAGGGTGTGATGGTGAATAAGTATTCCAAGTTTGGGTTGAATCCCTTTGAAAGTATGGAAGTTATTGATGTTTGAAAAAACTTTAACCTTTGTTGCAACTCCGACGCCGACGCCAACGCCCAGGTGACAGTATAAGCTCTCATTTTCTTCGAAAAGTCGAGCTGAAAATGTGAAATTCCATGCACATGAAATTGTTGTCTGCAACATCTTTGACTTTGGAATGGTCCAAAATTTTGTTGTCTGGTAATGGGTTAAGGTACTCCAGCTACTTTGATATGACCATAGCAGTTGAACGAAGCCTCAGCGTAAAGGGCTACCACAGATTACATATTACCTGTAATTTCAAGTATCCTGTGTATGTCCGTCCGTCTGGATCAAGCTGCACCAAATATGGAAACTCGGCTATAATATCCATCTCTACTTCTTCTATAGATCATCTATAGTTTCTGCTCATCTCTTCAGGTCATAGTGAAGACTCTGTCAAGATTTAACCCATCATTACTCAACAAAGTTTTAGACTGCTCCAAATTCAAAGGTTTTGCAGATGAAAACGAGAGCCGTCATAGACGGATTATGCTCCCCGAATAAGTGTTTGTCACAAAATAAAAACTATAATACATTAAGCCCCCTTTTTCCATGACGGATTTTTTGTACACACTTTATTTATAGAATATGGTCTAGAACATCTCATCTATCACATAAGTACAAAATTTCATTAAATTCTGCCCATTATACAAAGAGAAATTAGAGAAAAACTAATTTTTACATTAAGGCCCCTTTTTCCATGACCCAGTCTCAAATTAAAAAGACAGAGAAAGAGTTTTCTAGGGATTATCCAAGGGAGTTCACATGTGAAGTTTCATTGAATTTGGTCCAAGGGTTGCTGAGATTTGGCTGTGGACGGACAGACGGACACGCCAACATTTCAGGATTAAGTGTTTTTTTCTTTGATCTTTATGAAGAAAAGTGCCACATGAAATGGCATGGTTTAAGTGGAATTGTTCTTATTTCATATAAATTATGGACGGATTGAACCACATAAACCCCCAGACGTTGGCCCGGACGGACACACGGACGGACACACAGATGGACCGACAGCGTGGCGACTATATGCTCCCCTGAAATTTTTTTCGAGGCGCATAAAAATGAAATGCATGGAATTTTACATTAATTTTGTTGATGTTGATGTGTAGAACACAATGACATTGTGGTAAATGAAGAAATTGCTTGTCAGTTGTCACAAGCAATTTTTTCATTGTCCACTATGTTTTCCAAATCCTTCATCTTGCAGGGTGTCAAAAGGCATCAACGTGTGAGAATGGGTTGGTGGTTAACCCTTAAAAACTGTGATGCCTTTTTATGTATCTGAAAGTGTTAAAGCTTTGGGCAATATTGAAGAAAAGGTAGAAAATGCTGATTACCAGCATTTTCTCCCTTTTCTCAATGTTTTGCACCTTATCACAGGAAGTTTTCGTTCTGACAGATTTTTTTGTAGACCTGCAACATCTTTGAAGTAGGACCAGCCTAAATATCAGCAATTAGAAAAGTGTTTTAATCCTTTCCCAAACAAGACCTGGTTTTGACGTCCCTCATAGAAAAGGTTTTGGAAAACATTGAAACAAAAGAAGAAACTGCTGATAAACAGCAGTTTCTCCTTTTGTCTCAATATTTTCTATGCCATATATATCACACAAATTTTATCTAAAATAATATCCATTTTGTCTTTTGTGGCAGTTTTTTTAAGTGGATCGCCCTATAATGATGTCGTTTGGGAAAGGGTTAAAATCTATAGTCCATCTCCAAAGAATTGACCTACTTTGATGTCTTCAAGTTAAATTTCGACACTTTTCCAGACACAATTGACCCATTCATGCAATGTTATTTATCAAACCATTTCTCATCCGGAAACCTTGTAGTACACATACGAACTTAGTTGTATACCAGATTAAACAGAATTGTTGCTACGGTATGTTTTGATGATGAAAATAATGATGCAGGGTTTCCGCTGACTTTCGAATCTAGGGGTACAAACCATACTTTAACTGCATGCTTGTACCCCCTCTATTAGAGACAAAGAAGGCTGCAAGAACAAAAACTGGGGGTACAAAATTCATTTAGGGGGTAAAAAAACCCATTTGGAGGTTTTTGGACACCCTGTGATGATAATGAAATTGATGATGATGATGGAAAATGGCACAGTAAAAACTTAGTGTGGAAGAGTCTATATCTATCAAGTACAGGTTCAACTTCAACTTGTAGCAGCCGTAAGATCAATGTTGATCACTGATGGCTGGCAAGGTTCGCCTAAGAATCAGGCAAAATCCAAATTTTGTGATAAGTCGACTATCACAGATTTACGCAATTCTGTATTCAAATTAAGTATTTGTATGAAAAAAAGTCCACACGCCAATTTTTTCCACAAACAAACTTACACAGGAGAAGTTCTGCTAGAAAATACATTTCATCGCACGAAAACTAAGTTGCATGCCAAATATAAAAGGAATCAGAAGATATGGACTTATCACCCTCTGACTGATTATCTTACATGAACTGGTGCTTAACCCTTTCCCAAACAACGAAATTTCAGGGTATTCTAATTTGAATGCTGCCACAAACGACAAAATAGATATTGATAAAGATAAGATTTGCGTAAAATATTACTCAGAAAATATTGAGGCAAAAGGAGAAACTGCTGGTTATCAGCAGTTTCTTCTTTTGTCTCAATGTTTTCCCAAGCCTTTTCTGATAGGGACGTCAAAAGCAGGTCTTGTTTGGGAAAGGATTAAGACTATTCAGTATTGGAAGCTGTAGCAGTCTAGTAGAGGACAAAGTAAATCTGTAAGTAGATCTAGTATTGTGCTGTAGCCTAAAACATTGAGGAGAAAGTAGAAATTTCAAAATGCTGTTTTTCCACACAGCATTCTCCACTAAGGATATTAAAGGATTTCAATCTGGAAAAAGGAGATGATAAAATCTGGAAAACCTATTATTGGCCGTGGAACAGCTGTTCTCTAGAAATGATGAATTTATTCATCTTTTCAAGGATTGGGAGATAGATTTAGATCTAATGTGAATTAGCGTATGTTATTTATAGAAAGGCCATGGATTTTCTGCATGATTCATTATCTTGCCAGCAAGAAAGCACACAAATGACAACAAAAGAATGTCACAATACTTACAGAAAATACCTTGTTATTATTTTTACCGCCCAAAATTTCCTACTTTCGTTTTCGTTTTAAACAGACGCTTTGTTTGTTCAACAACGAGGACAAAACAGCGCCCACTAACATTGATTATTGATCACGTGATTTACCGACGTAAATTGGTTACTATAAATAGACAGAGTATGGTTTGTGACATCAGACGATAACAAACCGCGCACGTGTAAACTAGGGAACTAAAATAATCTGGAATCGTATTATTGAAGCAATAATGACAGATATGGGAAAGTTTGACAACGATAACGCAGACGTGGAAACGAAATTCAAACAAATGTCGACTGTCAAAGAATCGGATTCTGGAATAATTAGTCCAATTATGAAACAGCCTGCACAGCAATTTAGTTTTGTGCAGAAAGGTAAAAGTGTGGACGATTTACAGAGTGACATTGCAGTGCATTATAAAGGTGTGCTAGATGCGATCGGGGAAGATACAGAGCGACAAGGACTCAAAAAGACACCAGAAAGAGCGGCCAAAGCTATGCTATTTTTTACAAAGGGTTATAGGGAAGAAATTACAGGTAGGCATGTCCATATTGTAGATCAATTTGTATTCAATTGGTTTGGTTTTTTAGTAGCAATTTTTGAATCCTTTCCAAATATGACAGCCTTATGTTCTTTGTATACCAAATTGAACAAAAATGTTGCAATGAATGGTTTGAGATATGAATGGAAATTTGTTAGTGCAAAACTATTCGTAACTCATCTTATTCTTACAACATTTTTGCACTACATATAATACATTTTGAATGCCAAATTATTGTGCTAAACTATGGTAAGTACAATAGTTTTCACTAAAGACCATTGATTTTCAGTTCAAATTTATAGTGCAAAACTATTGTAACTCAATTTTTGTGTGATAGCGTGGCATTCCAAACGAATGGTTTGTCACACAAAACTACCGCAAGTCGAGTTACTATAGTTTTGCACAATGATCTGGCATTCAAAATGAATGATGTGTTAGTGCAAAACTATTTTAAGTTGAGTTGCAATAGTTTTGCACTATCATTTGACATCCACAATCAATGACAGACTTGTAGTGCAAAACTATTGTTAGTCAATGACAGATCAATTAAGGGGGAATGCTCCAGTTTTTCGGAACACTCGGTCATTACTGTAGTAAATTAAATGTTTCGTACCAATATGTTTCGCTACCATATTTTCAATAATGTAACACATCATTACAATTTACCATTTTCAACATAAACGTGTATTTATTATGCGAGACTGATTTCCTCAAGATGGAAATCGATTATTTAGAGCAAGACAGTCGTAAGTGTGTATGCAGTTACCACTGTTTTGCGTCATTTTATTCTTGTGTAGCTGATAAAAATTGCTGTAATTCACTAATAAGTGCGCTGACCTATACATTTTCTTTTTGAATTATTACCAGGACATGTTGCTTAATACAATGAGGGAGTTTTATCAAATTCTATTAGGTAGAACTTGAAATATTTCCAAAAATATGCAAATTTTGACAAAAAACACTCCAGCTTCGTTGATCTAACCGAACACGTGAGCATGCTGTTTTATACATTTACGCATTTATAATAGCACATATTTTGGGTTTTCTGTTCTTATTAAATGTAAGACATTACTTTAAATTCGTTTTCGGGACTAAACGATGAATATACAGCATTTTATTTACATTTTAGTGACCTTGGACAGGTGCAAGAAATTGTGCATTTTTTCGCTGTAGGGGTATGTGATACGAATGCATATAAAATTCAAACAAGATCGCTGACCATACATTTTTATTTTATTTTTCATTTGGTAATAACATGTAATTTCAACAAACAAAATATAAATAAATTCTATTATTGGGAAAAATTTTAGGAAACTGGAGCATTCCCCCTTAAGAGCAAACTGTGTATGAAAAATAATCATTAGATCTATATTGAATTCATATGCTTTAACCCTTTTCCAAACGACAAAATTTTAGGGTGATCCACTTGAAAAACTGCCACAAATGACAAAATGGATATTATAAAAGATAGGCTTTGTATAAAATATGGCACAGTAAATGTTGACGCAAAAGGAGAAAATGCTGATTATCAGCATTTTTTTCTTTTGACTCAATGTTTTCCCAAGCCCTTTTTCTAAGGGACGTCAAAACTAGGTCTTGTTTGGGAAAGGGTTAATTTATTTTGAGTAGAAAAAATCTCACTGTAAGGAAATGTTAAACTAGCCTTCTAAAACAAAAAAGCATTTATACTATCATCATTTCCTATTTTCTCTCACTGTTTTTCTTTTCTTAGACAATAAAAAATGTCAAATGTGGGCGTTACGTTATTTGGGTCATGGGTAATTTCAATTCATCGTAGTAGTCTTATTTTGGGTTTCCCAAAGATTAACAATTTTAGGGTTTTTCTTTTGATACACTATTTTGGTAACATGCCATCTTGCAGAGTAAAATAGATTTTGCCTAGCTCTATATAATTAAATAAATAGTCTTAATCCTAATTGTTATGCCAAAAATTTGAACCAATTTTTAGACAGCAAATTTGGACGGATTCAACTTGAAAGCTGCTTTAGACAACAAAATGGATGAAAATGGAATTTGGGCACATTATAGTACAGAAAAAACTGAGACAAAAAGAGAAAATGCTTGTTATTAACAGATGGGTAGGAAGCAATTTCATTTTTTTTTTTTTTGGGGGGGGGGGGGGGGGGGCTAAAACTCCAGTGTCTCAATATTGGGGGGGGGGGGGGAGGGCTAATTTAGATTTTCCCTAAATTTTCAGTGTAGAAAAAGGAAAATTTGGCATTTTTGGCCAACTTGGGGGGGGGGGGGGGGGGGCTTAGCTCCTCCTGTTCCTACGGGCCTGATTAACGTTTGCATGTTTTCTCAAGTGGCATTAAAACCATGCCTACTTTTGGAAAGGGTTAACCCATTAGGCCTACAACACAGTGACTTTTTTTGACTCCCTACAAGATAATGGCTCTAGAAAACATTGTGAAAAATGAAGAAATTGCTTGTTACAAGCAATTTCTTCATTTGCCACAATGTTTTAAAAAGAATTTACCAAAAAAGACTAAAAAACTTTGAAATTGTCGTCTGCAACATCTTTGAATATCACAGGACAGGTCTAAAACAGGTCTAAAATATTGCCGTTTGGGAAAGGGTTGATGCCATGTTTATTTGCATTCTGTGTTTGGTTGTTGACACCATACAGTAGAGGACAAGATCAGATTGTAAATCATTTTAGACTGATTTTGATCAGCAATGCAACCCAGTGTTCTCCCCAGCCTAATTAGCTGTATCGGCCCCACTTCAGATTAATGTAAATCAGTGTAATGCCCCTACAGCTTCAAAAGTACCCCACACCTTAACCCTGTCCCAAACGACAAAGTTTTATAGTGATCCACTTCAAAAACTGCCACAAATGACAAAATTGATGTTATCAAAAATAGGATTTGTGTAAAATATGGGAAAGGGTTAAATTTTTTAAAAATGGTCACAAAATAGAGGATTTTTTAGGCATTTTATGTCAAAAACAGATAAATAAGGCATTTTTATGATTGTTAATGTAATAATTGGTTATAAAACATTGCGGGAAAAGAAGAAATTGCTCAAAATGAGCAATTTCTTCTTTACCCATTTAACAGTGTTCTCCCCAGCCCAATAAGCTGTATCGGCCCACTACAGCTTCATGTAAATCAGTGTTATGCCCCTACAGCTTCAAAATTACCCCTACAGCTTAATTCTTTCAAAAAGGTCACCAAATTGGGTGATTTCTAGGCATTTCATGCCAAAAAGTGATAAATGTTTTCTTATAATATGAAATGTAATACATGTAGTTGTGAATAAAACCATTATGGGAAAAGAAGAAGTTGCTCAATTTGAGCAATTTCTTCTTTTCCATTCATGGTTTTATTCACAATCATTGCATGACGACAGTTCATTCCAAAGTAAAACTTACAAATACTCATAATTTGCCACTATGGCTTCAAATTATTCTGGGGAGAACACTGCATTACCGTAATAATTCTAATAAACGCCCGGGCATTTATTAGTAAAGTGATCCATAGAAAAGTCAGGGGTGGGCGTTTATTAGAGGTTTTCTAATTTTGTTAGTCAAAACATGCGAATCAAATGTCAATTCATGGACTCAAAGTTAATCAAGTAAAAGTTTGCAAAGTTTTGTTACAAGGACTGTAAAATATGATTTTTTGATGAAATTCCTTCATTGGAGGGACAGGAAATCCTCTCTTTCATTGCTTTTGGAGGTGCTCTTTGTTTATGACTTACATTATTTAATCTGGACAGCTAAAACGAGTTAAATGTATCAAATACGAGAAATACCTGTCCCATGGACCTAAGAACCTATGTTTGTACAATTATATTCACGAATCGTCTTTAACATAATGTCATAGGGGTGGTCAAATAGAAATAATAACAAAACCCCACATATCTGATGAAATGTGTGAGAGTTATGTCTCGATAAGTCAGAAAATGGGTAAAAAATAGCTGTCTCACCTCGGGGGTGGTCCAGTTCATCACTTTTGTACGGAGAGTACATATATAATACATTTACAGTATACCTAGTATCCCAAGCAGTAGCTTTTCCAAATTGTTTTTAGTGGTGAAATAAAGAAATTTAAGATAAATGCATTTTTCTGCGAACAATTATGCATATGTCCCATGGTTTGGTGTGAATTACGTTATTTAGTTTTACAAACATCCTAAAACGAAACCATGTTTTGAATACATGATATTAAATATCATTTATAAATAGTCAACAGCATGTGCAAACACATTGTATTACTCTTGAAGGTAGCTGTAGATTGTAGTAAGTCATACTTTGCAATGAAGGAAGCTATCCCGCTCAAGGAGCAGTAATTGTGAATTACGTTAATGCTCTTTAAAATTTCACACAATCAACGCTTAAGTTAAATACATAGTTGGGCATGTACCTACACATGTGTAGATTACATGAACCAAGAAGAAAATTTCTCTTCAGAATTATTACCTGTGGAATTTTATTGTATGTTCAAAATTGTGAATTACGTGTCTGTGAATTACGTCACGTCATTTTATGTTCCATAAAATATTTTTTTCATTAAATGTCGCAAAATTAGAAACATTCGGGTCATGTTTTAAAATCTGTATTAAATTCAAGTAGTTAATTATGCCCCCTTTCGAAGAAAATGGGGGTATATTGATTTGCAAGTGTCGGTCGGTCGGTCGGTCTGTCGGTCGGTCGGTCAGTCGGTCCGTAGGTCGGTCGGTCTGTCCGTAGACCAAACCTTGTCCGGAGCATAACTCGAAAAGTATTAAAGGTAGAATCATGAAACTTCACAGGTGGATATATCTCATCATGGAGAGGTGCAGTGCACAAGAACCGTAACTCTGCCGATCAAATTTTTGGAGTTATTGCCCTTTGTTGATTTTCAAACTTGATTCTTGTCCGGAGCATAACTCAAAAAGTATGTTAGGTAGAATCATGAAACTTTACAGGTGGATATATCTCATTATGGAGAGGTGCAGTGCACAAGAACCGTAACTCTGCTGATCATATTTTTGGAGTTATTGCCCTTTGTTGATTTTCAAACTTGATTCTTGTCCGGAGCATAACTCAAAAAGTCTGTAAGGTAGAATCATGACACTTTACAGGTGGATATATCTCATTATGGAGAGGTGCAGTGCACAAGAACCGTAACTCTGCCGATCAAAATTTTTGAGTTATTGCCCTTTGTTGATTTTATAACTTGATTCTTGTCCAGAGCACAACTCAAAAAGTATGTAAGGTAGAATCATGAAACTTTAAAGGTGGATAGATCTCATTATAGAGAGGTGCAGTGCACAAGAACCGTAACTCTGCCGATCAATTTTTTGGAGTTATTGCCCTTTGTTGATTTTCAAACTTGATTCTTGTCCGGAGCATAACTCAAAAAGTATGTTAGGAAGAATCATGAAACTTTGCAGGTGGATAGATCTCATTATGGAGAGGTGCAGTGCACAAGAACCGTAACTCTGCTGATCATATTTTTGGAGTTATTGCCCTTTGTTGATTTTCAAACTTGATTCTTGTCCGGAGCATAACTCAAAAAAGTATATAAGGTAGAATCATGACACTTTACAGGTTAATAGATCTCATTATGGAGAGGTACAGTGCACAAGAACCGTAACTCTGCCGATCAAAATATTTGAGTTATTGCCCTTTGCTGATTTTATAACTTGATTCTTGTCCAGAGTACAACTCAAAAAGTATGTAAGGTAGAATAATGAAACTTTACAAGTGGATAGATCTCATTATGGAGAGGTGCAGTGCACAAGAACCATAACCTTGCCGATGAACTTCTTGGAGTTATTGCCCTTTGTTGATTTTTACACTTATTTCTTAACCTTGCCTATATCTCATGTATTTTTACACATACAGACTTGATATCTCACACATAGATACCTCCTATCAACATCATTCACATTTGACCATGACCTTGGACCTTGTGACCTTGACCTTAGAGTTTGACCTACTTTAAAAAAAAATTAAACCGGGCATATATCTCATGACCTATTACACATACAGCCTTGATATTTCACACATGGCCACCTCCTACCAAGACCTTTCGCAATTGACCATGACCTTGAACCTTGTGACCTTGACATTGGAGTTTGACCTGCATTTTAAAAACTTTAACCTGGCCGATATATCATGTCCTTTTACACATACAGCCTTGATATTTGACACATGGAAACCTCCGACTAAGACCTATCACATATGACTATGACCTTGGACCTTGTGACCCTGACCTTGGAGTTTGACCTACTTTTAAAAAAAATAAACTGGGCCTATATCTCATGTGCTATTACACATACAGCCTTGATATTTCACACATGGACACATCCTACCAAGACCTTTCACATTTGACAATGACCCTGGACCTTGTGACCTTGACCTTGGACTTTTACCTGCTTTAATAAAATTTTAACCTAGCTGATATATCATGTCCTTTTACACATACATCCTTGATATTTGACACCTGGACACCTACGACCGAGACCTTTCACATTTGACCATGACCTTGGACCTTGTGACCTTGACCTTAGTGTTTGACCTACTTTTGTAATACATTAACCTGGCCTATATTTTATGTCATTTTACACATACAGCATTGATATTTCACACATGGTCACTTCCAACCAAGACATTTCACATTTGACTATGACCTTGGACCTTGACCTTGAAGTTTGACCTACTTTTAAAAAACTTAATCTAGGCCTATATCTCATGTCCTGTTACCTATACAGTCTCAATATCTTACACATGGACACCTCCTACCAAGACCTTTCACATTTGACCATGACCTTGGACCTTGTGACCTTGACCTTAGTGTTTGACCTACTTTTATAATACATTAACCTGGCCTATATTTTATGTCATTTTACACATACAGCATTGATATTTCACACATGTTCACTTCCAACCAAGACATTTCACATTTGACCATGACCTTGGACCTTGACCTTGAAGTTTGACCTACTTTTAAAAAACTTAATCTAGGCCTATATCTCATGTCCTGTTACCTATACAGTCTCGATATCTTACACATGGACACCTCCTACCAAGACCTTTTACATTTGACCATGACCTTGGACCTTGTGACCTTGACCTTAGTGTTTGACCTACTTTTATAATACATTAACCTGGCCTATATTTTATGTCATTTTACACATACAGCATTGATATTTCACACATGGTCACTTCCAACCAAGATATTTCACATTTGACCATGACCTTGGACCTTGACCTTGAAGTTTGACCTACTTTTAAAAAACTTAATCTAGGCCTATATCTCATGTCCTGTTACCTATACAGTCTCGATATCTTACACATGGACACCTCCTACCAAGACCTTTCACATTTGACCATGACCTTGGGCCTTGTGACCTTGACCTTGGTGTTTGACCTACTTTTATTATACATTAACCTGGCCTATATTTCATGTCATTTTACACATATAGCCTTGATGTTTCACACATGGTCACTTCCAACAAAGACATTTCACATTTGACCATGACCTTGGACCTTGACCTTGGAGTTTGACCTACTTATAAAAAACTTAAACTATGCATATATATCATGTCCTGTTACCTATACAGCCTCAATATTTTACACATGGACACCTCCTACCAAGACCTTTCACATTTGACCATGACCTTGGCCTGTGTGACCTTGCCCTTTGATTTTTACATACTTTTAGAAATCTTTAACCTAGCCTTTATCTTATGTCCTATTACACCTACAGCCTTGACATTTCACACATAGACACCCCCTACCAAGACCTTTAACATTTGACCATGCCCTTGAATATTGCAACCTTGACCTTGGAGTTTGACCTACCGGTACTTTTAAAAAAACTTAAACCAGGCATATATATCATGTCCTTTTACACCTACAGCCTTGATATTTCACACATGGACACCTCCAACCAAGACCTTTCACATTTGACCATGACCTTGACCTTGGCATTTGGCCTACTTTTAAAAACTTTAATCTGGTCTATATTTCATTTTACTTTTACATATACAGCCTTGATATTTCACACATAGACACCTCCTACTAAGACCTTTCATATTTGACCATGATCTTGGACCTTGTTAACTTGACCTTGGACTTTGACCTACATCAAATGTAGGCACTTGAAGGGGGCATATATGTTTTACAAACATCTCTTGTTGATAGTAAAATCGAAATATGTCAATGAAAAAAATCTAAGACCGAAACTATAGTGGGACATTTTTCGTTCGTAATTGTGCAACTTAACTCGTTTTAGCTGTGGAATTGGGGATGGGCGTTTATTAGAATCACCCTTTCTCGCTTAAATTGTGCTTGAAACATGAATATTTTCAGCTGAGATTTGGGGGATGGGCGTTTATTAGAATATGGGCATTTATTAGAATAATTACGGTATGTTTTTTTTTCACCAACATTTGCATAACAACTGCGTTTGAAAGTTTATCGATACTTATATAATCTGCCACTACAGCTTCAAATCATTCTGTGGAGAACCCTGCAACCTCTGCACAATTATTATAAATCTAGATCTTTGATGTTATGTAACAAGCCAACACCTGTTAATTCACCTGCAGTTTTGGGTTTCATGCAAAACAAGAGTGCCATCGTCACAATATACGCCGCCACTTATAAAACTTGAGACAAAAAAATGACATTGACAAGGATTTATAAATATTCACTGAAAAACCTTTAAAAAATTGTGTTCACAAAAAGGTTTTTATAAATATCCAGTGAAAAACCTGGAAGGAATTGCATTCACGAGGCTGAAATATCATTAAGCCCCAGAGACTAAGATTGAAGGGGGCATAATTCTGGCAAAAATCAATGAACCATGAAATCCTTCCTTCATGCACATCTACCAATTGAGGTGATAACATCCACCAAGTTTCATTAAGATCCAGCCAGAAACTTAGGAGGAGTTGTGTTGACAAGGCTGCAATTTCAATAAGCCCCAGAGACTAAGTTTTTAAGGGGCATAACTCAGGCAAAAATCGACGAACCATAAAATCCTTCCTTCATGCACATCTACCAATTGAGGTGATAACATTGACCAAGTTTCATTAAGATCCAGTCAGAAACTTAGGAGGAGTTGTGTTGACAAGCCTGCAATTTCAATAAGCCCCAGAGACTAAGTTTTTAAGGGGCGTAACTCAGGCAAAAATCGACGAACCATAAAATCCTTCCTTCATGCACATCTACCAATTGAGGTGATAACATTGACCAAGTTTCAAGAAGATCCAGCCAGAAACTTAGGAGGAGTTGTGTTGACAAGCCTGCAATTTCAATAAGCCCCAGAGACTAAGTTTTTAAGGGGCGTAACTCAGGCAAAAATTGACGAACCATAAAATCCTTCCTTCATGCACATCTACCAATTGAGGTGATAACATTGACCAAGTTTCAAGAAGATCCAGCCAGAAACTTAGGAGGAGTTGCGTTGACAAGGCTGCAATTTCAATAAGCCCCAGAGACTAAGTTTTTAAGGGGCATAACTCAGGCAAAAATCAACGAACCATAAAATCCTTCCTTCATGCACATCTACCAATTGAGGTGATAACATTGACCAAGTTTCAAGAAGATCCAGCCAGAAACTTAGGAGGAGTTGCGTTGACAAGAAAAGTGGACGTACGTACGGACGGACGGATGGATGGACGGATGGACAGATGGACGGATGGACGGACGGACAGACGGAGAAGATGACGCCAATATACGTCCGCCTCCGGCGGCGTATAAAAATAGACAAAAAAGCCATTAACGGTCATTTTAAGGACTATTTAGAAGTTTAGTAGATTAGAAAAGCTTGCAGGAAAAGAAGAAAGTGCTGATAGTCAGTATTTTTTCTTTTCCTTCATTGCTATCTATGCTTTAAAGTGGAGATTTCTACACAAGTACAACAAGATACAAAGTTTATTGCTTAAGAAGTTAGCATTAATTTGTCATCTGCTATTGTTGTCAATTTGGACCTTGTTGTTAGGGAAAAAGTTAAGAATGCCTATCATGATATCTGTAATACAGCCTTGAAAAGCAGTTTCAAAATACAATCTTCGTCATTTAATCTGCAGTATTTATTTATTTTCTGTAGAAACGTAAATAGTCATCAAGCAACATTGCATGACATCACTTATGATTTTGCAATGTACTATTAATTTTGGCAATATTTGCATGTATTTAAAACTTTGTCGTCCTTAATAACCCTTTCTTCAATGTAGAAGTATCAAATATTCCTAAATTTGAAACATTCGGCGGCCTGCAAAATTGATGTTAATGAAAATGGGGTTTGGGTACTTGAAATAGTAAGAAAATATTGAGGAAAAAGAAGAAAACGTTTGAACAACCTAAATGCCTGGTTACATACACAATTCCATGTCCACATCACATTAAGAAATGGTAATTCTCTTTGGATGTGATATGGATGCGATGTGGATATGAAGCTGTACATGACCTGCTTTTAGAGCATGACCTGGTCAGAGGTACATACTTACCAGATTGGGGAATATCATTTGAAGAAAAAACACTGGGTTTTTAGCCCACCTTAGCACGAAGTGCTGGGGGTGAGCTATTGTGATCGCTGACCGGCTGTCGTCCATCTGTCCGTCCATCTGTCTGTCCACAATTACTAAAAAATCTTCTCCTCCCAAACTATAAGGCCTAGAGTCTTGAAATTTTGTATGTAGCATTGACTTAAGACCCTTTACTAAAATACTTCAAGTTATTCTGATATAAGGAAAATTGGCCCTATGTTGTGGGTATCAAATATCATATAGAGACAAAGAAGGAAATCTTGTACAATCTTCTCCTGAATGTTTGGCCTAGAGCTTAGAAATTTTGTGTGTAGAATCATCTCAAGGCCCTCTACCAAAATACTTCAAATTATTGTGATACAAGGAAAATTGGCCCTATGTTGTGGGTATCAAATATCATATAGAGACAAAGAAGGAAATATTGTACAATCTTCTCCTGAACCATTCGGCCTAGAGCTATGAAATTTTGTGTGTAGAGTCGTCTCAAGGCCTTCTCTGAATACTTCCAATTTTTGTGATACCAGGAAAATTGGCCCTATGTTGTGGGTATCTAATTTCATAGAGAGACAAAGAAGATAAGATAATTTCAACTATTTTGCAAAATGATATTTTTCAATGTGCTGTTGATGAATTAGTATTAAACATTTTCCGTACATCAAAATTTGGGCCTGTCCAAACCAAAGAAGGTGCTGCAAGGCAATCTTGAAAATAATACTTGATCCAAATGAAACTTCTCTGATATTTTCTAATGTTTGATAACATACATCCTTCAATGTGTAAAATTGTAAATCTAGAAAGACAAAACATCTTTGCTTAACCTTTTCCTAAATAAAACCTGTTTTGACATCCCTAATGGAAAAGTCTTAGGAAAACATCAAGACCAAATATGAAAATGTTGATAATACCATTTTCTTCTTTTGCCTAATATCTGTGCTATACTGTGCACTAATCCGATCTTTATCAACATCTTTTTGTTGTCTGCAGCTGCTTTCAAAATGGACCACCCTCTTAAGTTTTATGGTCATTCGGGAAAAGGTTAAAACGTTTGTCTAATGAAATAAATGAGCATAGATCAATTAACTTGATAGTTTAATTTGTCATTGATTTTCACTGATACCAAAAAACAAATAAAGTTATGTGCAACTCTTTCCTGCACATGCCCTGTTTTTGACATGACTGGGAAAAACGATGTAATAAACAGAAAGTTAGGAAATGCTTGAAATATGTAGGTTGTTTTCTAAAGCTTAATGATTAAATATCCAAACCATGGATTGATTGACAAAGACTTATAGTCCAATCACAATATTGTGGTACATATTTACAAATTTTACCTATGTAAACAACGGAAAAGATGTTCATAAATCTCGATATAATTCTGCATGTACTGGTTCAGATCTTGCAGGTGTTAGACACCTGCAAGATTTGAACTATCACATGCAAAATTACTGTACTTTGGAGTTTGATATATTGTTCTTTACATAGGTAAACATTTGCCATGATATCATGACCGGACTAAAGTGTTATAAGCTCAATATAGATTTAACCCTTTTACTGCCAAATGTTGACCTTTTACGCGTCTCTCACCGCTGAATTAATTCGAAGAAATTTCCAAGAATCGATACCCTGTACACAAAATCATGCATAACTTTTAACTCATTAGATGGATTCCTTTCAAACTATCAGGACATACAGACTAATGAAGCATCTTTATGTTACCAAAATTTCAAAGTTATTCATGAAATGACAATATTTTTTTCTTTTTTATCTAACTCACAAATTGTTACAATCTAGTAGAACAACGGAAAAAATTGGGGGAGCAAACCTCGGCTAAATGTTTTCATTGAAAGTATAATAATTTGATGGAACAGATTGTTGAATTGTCAACCAAACATAATTTCAAACTATCCCGAAGCCTTTTCCAGCATTTTTGGTGTCATTCATAGTGATATTTACAGATTGTAGGCATAAATAGCAAGTGTATGATCTAATGGCATATTGTTGTCTTTTGTCTTGGAAAAATCCCCATAAAAATACCAAAAGCTTACCGATTGTAACACAAATTCTACTGTTTCACCTGTCAAACGCTAGTACTTTGATTACTAAAATGGTGCTATACGAAAAAGAATGTGTGAAAACCACTTAGCTGTAAAAAATATTCACATACTTAGCCCCCATAAATTTGTCGACTGAAGTCGACTATGGCAGGGAACGGTAAAGCGACAAAAGTCGCCTATGGCAGTGAAAGAGTTAAACCAAGAATGATCTCTTTGGCAAGAATATAAGATTCATAAAGAACAATGTATATTGAGGTAAATCTACTTTCGCCATAAATATGCATTTAGAGCAAATGAACTTTCATTATCATTGAAAGTACACAAACACTAGAAAATCCCCTAAAATATTGAATTGGGCGATTAAAAGATGAACTCAGTTACTCTCTAATTTTTTACACTCATAATTCAAGTATGTCACTACAAATATATGCTTTAGACCAAAAAAAATAATAGCTAGAATGGAAAGACTTATCTTAACCCTTTCCCAAACAAGATAACCAGCAGTTTCTCCTTTTGTCTCAATATTTTCTGTGCTATATTTTACACAAATCAGGGGCGTACCTGGGGCCAACATTGAAGTACTCCCTCACCAAAAAGCAAAAAAAAAGGGGTCTGGGGGACACAGACCCCCAGTGGGAGTGAAGGGGCAGAGCCCCTCTAGGGGGTTCATGGAGGCAAAGCCCCCGAAGAAAATTGGAATATAAGAGAATCATAGACCATATCAGGGATCATTTTAAAGTAAGACTTTCAACATTTAGAAAAAATAATTTTTCACATTCGAGGTACTCCCAGGAGTATTGGAGTATGCCTGGGTACGCGCCTGCAAATCCTATCTGTAATAACATCCATTTTGTCATTTGTGGCAGTTTTTAGCTCGACTTTTCGAAGAAAATGAGAGCTTATACTGTCACCCGGGTGTCGGCGTTGGCGTTGCAACCAAGGTTAAAGTTTTTTCAAACATCAATAACTTCCATACTATCAAAGGGATTCAACCCAAACTTGGAATACTTATTCACCATCACACCCTCTACCTTACTACCAGGGCCCATGACCCTGGCTCCACTATTTTTGGAGTTATGCCCCCTTTATACTATGCAACTTAGAAAGTCGAGCACGCTGTCTTCGGACAGCTCTTGTTGAATTTAATAGGGTTAACTTATCTTTAGATCATGATCAGCTTGGATTGTCTGAGCAAGATCAATATAATTGAAGCTTTCTGTATCATAAAGATCCACGGTTTCTTCTTTTCTCTCAAGTGTTTCTAAATCAACTTTCATATTGTACAGTTTTCAAAAGCACAGCTTGTTTCGGGAGAGGTTAAAGACTACCATGTTGGCAAGTTCATTTGAAAATATTGTGTGGGATAGTTGGTACCGGGTAATTGTCTCTTTCCTTAACCCTTTCCCAAACAAGACCTGGTTTTGACGTCCCTAATAGAAAAGGCTTGGGAAAACATTGAGACAAAAGAAGAAACTGCTGATAACCAGCAGTTTCTCCTTTTGTCTCAATATTTTCCATGTTGTAAGGGAAAGGGTTAAATAACCTTGTAACTACAGCATGTTTTAAGCGTTGTTACAAGGTTTTTAAAGGAAAGCATCAGTATTATAGCTTGTCATGTGATGAAAGACTATTTGACGAGACAAAGTGGAATAATATGTTTGACATCCAATAAATCCCAGAAGTTGACAAAATAATCCCCAAGAAAAACAGCCCTATCTGATTGGATCTGTGGGACACCCAACAATGCGGAGAAAACTTCCTAGACATCAAATTCATAAACTTTTCCAAATGTAAGAGTTCCAGACTGTAGTCAACCAGTGGTGTATCCAGAGGGAGTAATTCGGGTAGCCTGATCAGGGTTCTCCACCGAAGAACTTGAAGCCCCAGAGGCCATTTTAAATTGTGTCAATGCAAATAATTGTGAAAAAAAAACATGATGACAAAAGAAGAAATTGCTCAATTTGAGCAATTTCTTCTTTTACCATTATGGTTTTTATACAGAATTGTCACATTAAGATGTACAAGAATGCATAATTTATCAGTATTTGACATGAAATACCTCCAAATGTCTTTGTTTGGTAACCATTTTGGAGAAATTAAGTTGTAGGGGTAATTTTGAAGTTGTAGGGGCACCATAGTAATCTACATGAAGCTGTAGTGGGGCCGATACAGCTTATCAGGCTGGGGAGAACAGTGCTGATTATTTCATAATTATTCATGCAGAAATTTAGTCAAAATTGTGTAATACTAGAAAACAAACCCTTTATTAAAATTTTGTATGTTCAAACCCCCCTTCACAGATATCCTGGGTCTGCAGGCTGCCAGCAGAGACAACTAATTGAGATGTGGAAATCTTCCTACACTGATAGAAAAAATCTCCCCTCACTAAATCCATATGTCAAATTAAGTATTCCAAAAATATTCAATTTGAGATGTCATGCAGTTTAGTATAATGGTAAATATCAATTTCTCTCTATTTTACATCCCATTCAAATCAAGGACAGAAAAACTTGGGATAAATTTTCTTGATTCTGTTCCCTGCAAACTGCATACAAGATGATTGTTAGTCTCCAACTTCTACTGTTGTGACAGAAAAATCAGCAAATCAGAGCTGTTGACAGAAATGTACAATTGAAATCAATGACAAATTTAATGAGGGTACAAATAAATGGAAATAGTGTTGATCACAGCTCATTGATCATGCTCGAGAATTTTCTCAATATCCTTTTCAAATGTGATTTGGAAGCCATTAGCACCTTCCCACTCACTTCCTGTCTGGAACTGACTCAATGCATTATTGTATCGACACTCTTCCCATATCAATTTCATAAAGCACAAATTGAGAAGTTTGCGACTGAGTGCAAAACTATTGTATAAGTAGACCTGAATTTATTTTGCTTGCATTTATCAAATCAATCCATGGAATTCCATTTCTCAGAAAGCAAATTTCAACCAAATTGATACTATGCCATAGGTGACATTCTGTAAGTTCAGTGTAAGATATGCAGTTCCTTTCAAACATGGCTTTTGTAGGTTGTGATTATTTTCAAATGAACTTTTTGTTTAGAAAATTGAGTCAGTGAATACAGAACAAATTTACAAAGATGTTTGTTTGGCAATGCTTTGTGAGAATCATTCAAGATCTTTTGATCGTTTAGAAAACATGAACTTTATGGGTATGGCCAATTACCTTACATGCATATGGTAGTCTTCTGTACTAACAAAGAACACTTTGATAGTTTTGTCCTCAGAAACTTATCAGTATATTTCAATCCAACTTCTTTTGGTGATTAGATTTCTCTTGATCTGTTGGAAAACTTGGCTTTTATGGGTATGGCTTATTGTAAGAATGTCTTATGATTTCTCCATGGCTTGATGAAGACTTAGTGTTTAAAAAATCTATCTCCATAGCAAGGTTTTATTAGCTCACCTGAGCACAAAGTGCTGGAGGCGAGTTATTGTGGTGACTTTTTGTCCAGCGTCCGTCCGTCCTTCAACAATTGGGGTGTTTACACTCTAGCATCCACAAAAATTAGGCAATCTTGATTAAACTTGGCCAAAACAATTAGGATCATGGAGTTATCTGCCCTTGAATGTAAAAAAATGCCGTTTTTTTCAACTTTGATTACACTCTAGTATCTACAATTATTGATCAATCTAGACAAGACTTAGACATGATATTGGAGACCATAAGATCTCGGATGAATTTGATTTTCAGTCTGATCTGATAAGAAAGACGAGAGTTATATGTTCTTGAATTCGACAAAATTGCCATTTTCGGCTGTTTTAGACCTTGTTTACACTCTAGATCTACAATTATTAATCAATCAAGACAAAACTTGGTCTTAATATTTGGGACCATAAGATCTCGCATGAGTTTGCTTTTCAGTTTGATCGGATCAGAAGGTCGAGAGTTATATGCCCTTGAATTTGACAAAATTGCTGTTTTTGGCTGTTTTGGACCTTGTTAAATACACTCTAGAATCTATGATTATTTATCAATTGTATAAATACTCTAGAATCTACAATTATTTATCAATCAAGACAAAACTTGGACACAATGTTGGGCACCATAAGATCTCGGATGAGTTTGATTTTCACAACGATATTGACCATAAGTTCCTTTTTAGTCTTAAAGTCATAAATATTTTAATTGAATTGAACAGAAGTCTTGCTCATATCATTTTGGTTCAGGTGAGCGATATAGGACTTTCATGGTCCTCTTGTTTGTAAAACTAGTGTTTAATTCAAAATTTTGCCTTTTTAGATAACAAAATGAATTAAAGGAATAAATTAAGGAAATGAAAATTTGGTAAGGATGGATATTAACCCTTTACTGCACAGTTACACTTTTTGACTCCCTCACAAGAAAATGCTAGTGACAACATTGTGGAAAATGAGGAATTTGCTTTTGACAAATTTCTCCATTTTCCACAATGTTTTCTAACCAAAACTGGAAATCTATGTAAAATTTCATCACCTTGAAATTGTCGCCTGCAACACCTTTCAAATTGGTACAGTAAAAAATTTTGCTGTCTGATAAAGGGTTATTAATGAAGAGATCAATAAGCTATAAACATTTTTATAACAACTATAATCCAGAATTGTTGTAAAATCTGTTCATGTAGCCTACTGTAATTAAACATCTTATCTTCTCTCAAGTTTCGTGAAAATTTGAACTCTTACAAGAACTCTAGATTCATATGGGTTCTCAAATAACATAACTTCAGCGACATCAAAATCCGATCTTGTTATTGAAATGGTAAAATCACATGCGGGTACCCATTTGAATCGTCTCTATGTCAGGGCAACAACCCTTATGAGAGGTCAAGGTCATATGAAGTAAAGTACTCAATGTTACCTTAGTCAAAATGTAATATAAAAAAATGTTTGTCACTGATGTAATTATGATAAACAATAATGTAATGGATGTAATATTAGGTTGAAAGTCAAAATCTTAAAAAATGATCTAAAAGGTCACATTTTTACATGTGAAAACATTGAACTATAATAATGATCATCCTAAAGGCCCAATCAGCAACTAGAGCAAGAAAAGTTTTTGCTATTTCATGTCCTCTTTGGTGCTGGTTTTAACCCATTACCAGACGGCGAAATTTTCAACTTATCCAAATTCAAAGATGTTGCAGACAACAATTTTAAGTGAATAAAATTTTACATTTTTGCTCTTTTCGTATAGAAAACCAAGTGGGAAATGAAGATATTGCTTGTCACAAGCAATTTCTCCATATTCCACAATGTTTTCCTAAGCCATTATCTTTTGGGAAGTTAACCCTCTCCCAAACAAGACCTGGTTTTGACATCCCTAATAGAATAGGCTTGTGAAACATTGAGACAAAAGAAGAAACTGCTGATAACCAGCAGTTTCTCCTTTTGCCTCATTATTTTCTTGACTATATCACACACAATTCCAGTCTTTATTAACATCCATTTTGTTGTCTGCAGTAGGTTTTGAATTTATCCATCCTAAAATTTTGGTGTTTGGGAAAGGGTTAAAAAAAGTCAATGTGTGGTCGTGGGTTAATAGACTGGTAGTGAAAATCTGAAAAATCAAATCAGGGAGGACAATTTGTTACAAGCAGGAGACATATATAGAATGATTCAATTATATATCACGGTCAATTCTAGCCCTGTCTCTTTGTCCGAATCAATGGCGCAAAGGGATTTTATTCAGGTCAAAGGTCATTCGGTGCATTTGTCACACATGCCTCCTAAAATGCCCTGTGACTTACTCATTTATAAAGCTAAAACAACTATTTTGGTATCAAAATAAAGCTGATGATTTGCACTTTCACTTATAACAATAATATGCAACTTTTTTATACTGTATTTTTGTTAATATAAATAAATATAGCGAAAAATGGCCAAAAATCACAAAAATAAGTTTTGTCTAAAAATGAAAAAAAAGTTTAGAAAATACCAAATGTATGTTTGTGTTTGTGAAATTATGCTTAAAAATTGCCTAGAAACCTGTTCTTGACTTATATATATTTGTTCCCCATTATTAGTCTTTAGCTTACGCCTGTAGCTATAGCTAAAAGTGGGGTGGGGGTAAATTTTTTCCAAAAAAAATACAAAAAAGTGCAAACTTTGATGTAACAATACGTCTTACACATAAATGTTATTCTATGATAAATTCAAAGATATGTTATAGAAAAATTATTGTTTTGAAATCATATTTGCATGGATTTTGTAGTACATATTCATGAAAAATTAATCAGAATTTTTATGAGCGAAAATAACATTTAAATAAAAACAGCATGTGAGCCTGATACCGCTCAAATATCAACATCACAATGTCAAAAACCACGACTCTTTAAAACAAATATTTTATCTAGTATACACAAAAAGTGCAATTTGATAAAGCAAAACTCAAAATAAAAATAGCATAAAAGACAGCTGAGAATACTCCTTTCAATATCTTACAGTCATTATAATACATTAACGGGGTCCATGCTAGACTTTTTCAGGAATCAGATCACAATAGGGAATGGCAGTTTGCATTTCTATGTGTTTGCATTGTATTATCTAGATCCAAAAGGAAGGGAATTTAGTGCTGGAACCAAGTTTTAAACTATCTATCAAGGTTCAGGTTCACATAAATGTCACTATAAATATAAGGAGCGGGTAAATCAATTATATACAGACATTATTTAGAAGGACCAAACGAAAATTCATTTGAAATTTCCTTGTACAGAAATTATCTAGCTACATGTGCATCTAGGTTTGACCATTCCATACGATATTTCTTTAATATATTTACATGTTTT
>CAVMGG010000915.1:52500-53604 GCA_963680895.1 Fragum sueziense | reverse complement strand
GGTCGGTCGGTCGGTCGGTCGGTCGGTCGGTCGGTCGGTCGGTCGGTCGGTCGGTCAGTCAGTCAGTCAGTCAGTCAGTCAGTCAGTCAGTCAGTCAGTCAGTCAGTCAGTCAGTTAGTCAGTCAGTTAGTCAGTCAGTCAGTCAGTCAGTTAGTCAGTTAGTCAGCTACTCAGTCAGTCAGTCAGTCAGTCAGTCAGTCAGTCAGTCAGTCAGTCAGTCAGTCAGTCAGTCAGTCAGTCAGTCAGTCAGTCAGTCAGTCAGTCAGTCAGTCAGTCAGTCAGTCAGTCAGTCAGTCAGTCAGTCAGTCAGTCAGTCTGCCAGTAGGTCAGCCAGTCAGTCAGTAGGTCATTCTGTCAGTCTGTGGGTCAGCCAGTCCGTCATTAGGTCATTCAGCAGTCATAAGGTCAGTCAGTCAGTCAGTCAGTCAGTCAGCTAGTCAGTCAGCTAGTCAGCTAGTTAGTCAGCTAGTCACTCAGTCTGTCAGACAGCTAGTCACTCAGTAGGTTGGTCAGTCAGTCGGTCTTACCGTCGGTCGGTCAGTCAGTCACTCAGTCTGTCAGACAGCTAGTCACTCAGTCTGTCAGACATCTACTCACTCAGTCAGTCAGTATGTCAGCCAGTCAGTCAGTCAGTAAATCAGTCAGTCAGTCACAGTCAGTGAGTCAGTCACAGTAAGTGAGTCAGTCACAGTCAGTGAGTCAGTCAGTGAGTCAGTCACAGTCAGTGAGTCAGTCTGTGAGTCAGTCAGTCATTCAGTCAGTAGGTCAGTCAGTCTGTCTCTCAGTCAGTAGGTCAGTCTGTCAGTAGGTCTTTCAGTAGGTCAGTCATTTGGTCGATCGATCAGTCAGTCAGTTAGTCAGTCTGCCAGTAGGTCAGCCAGTCAGTCAGTAGGTCATTCTGTCAGTCAGTGGGTCAGCCAGTCCGTCATTAGGTCATTCAGCAGTCACTAGGTCAGCCAATCTGTAAGTCAGTCAGTTAGTTGGTCAGTCAGCTAATCACTCAGACTGTAAGACAGCTAGTCACTCAGTCTGTCAGACAGCTAGTCACCCAGTCAGTCAGTCAGACAGCTAGTCACTCAGTCTGTCAGACAGCTAGTCACTCAG
>CAVMGG010000915.1:0-47500 GCA_963680895.1 Fragum sueziense | reverse complement strand
GGTCGGTCGGTCGGTCGGTCGGTCGGTCGGTCGGTCGGTCGGGTCGGGTCGGGTCGGGTCGGGTCGGGTCGGGTCGGGTCGGGTCGGGTCGGGTCGGGTCGGGTCGGGTCGGTCGGTCGGTCGGTCGGTCGGTCGGTCGGTCGGTCGGTCGGTCGGTCGGTCGGTCGGTCGGTCGGTCGGTCGGTCGGTCGGTCGGTCGGTCGGTCAGTCAGTCAGTCAGTCAGTCAGTCAGTCAGTCAGTCAGTCAGTCAGTCAGTCAGTCAGTCAGTTAGTCAGTCAGTCAGTCAGTCAGTTAGTCAGTTAGTCAGCTACTCAGTCAGTCAGTCAGTCAGTCAGTCAGTCAGTCAGTCAGTCAGTCAGTCAGTCAGTCAGTCAGTTAGTCAGTCAGTCAGTCAGTCAGTCAGTCAGTCAGTCTGCCAGTAGGTCAGCCAGTCAGTCAGTAGGTCATTCTGTCAGTCTGTGGGTCAGCCAGTCCGTCATTAGGTCATTCAGCAGTCATAAGGTCAGTCAGTCAGTCAGTCAGTCAGTCAGCTAGTCAGTCAGCTAGTCAGCTAGTTAGTCAGCTAGTCACTCAGTCTGTCAGACAGCTAGTCACTCAGTAGGTTGGTCAGTCATTCGGTCTTACCGTCGGTCGGTCAGTCAGTCACTCAGTCTGTCAGACAGCTAGTCACTCAGTCTGTCAGACATCTACTCACTCAGTCAGTCAGTATGTCAGCCAGTCAGTCAGTCAGTAAATCAGTCAGTCAGTCACAGTCAGTGAGTCAGTCACAGTAAGTGAGTCAGTCACAGTCAGTGAGTCAGTCAGTGAGTCAGTCACAGTCAGTGAGTCAGTCTGTGAGTCAGTCAGTCATTCAGTCAGTAGGTCAGTCAGTCTGTCTCTCAGTCAGTAGGTCAGTCTGTCAGTAGGTCTTTCAGTAGGTCAGTCATTTGGTCGATCGATCAGTCAGTCAGTTAGTCAGTCTGCCAGTAGGTCAGCCAGTCAGTCAGTAGGTCATTCTGTCAGTCAGTGGGTCAGCCAGTCCGTCATTAGGTCATTCAGCAGTCACTAGGTCAGCCAATCTGTAAGTCAGTCAGTTAGTTGGTCAGTCAGCTAATCACTCAGACTGTAAGACAGCTAGTCACTCAGTCTGTCAGACAGCTAGTCACCCAGTCAGTCAGTCAGACAGCTAGTCACTCAGTCTGTCAGACAGCTAGTCACTCAGTCAGTCAGTAGGTCAGCCAGTCAGTCAGTCAGTAGGTCAACCAGTTAGCAGGTCAAGAGATCAGTCAGTCAGTCAGTAGATCAGCCAGTCAGTCAGTAGGTCAATTTGTCATTCAGTGGGTCAGTCAGTCTGTCTTTAGGTCATCAAGTCTGTCAGTCAGCCAGTCACTCAGTAGGTCAGTCAGTTGCTCAGCCTGTCATTCACTGAGCCAGTCAGTCAGTCACTGAGTCAGTCAGTCTGTCGGTGGGTGGGTCAGTCACTGAGTCAGTCAGTCTGTCGGTGGGTGGGTCGGTCTGTGGGTGGGTCGGTCTGTGGGTGGGTCAGTCGGTCGGTCGGTCGGTCGGTCGGTCGGTCGGTCGGTCGGTCGGTCGGTCGGTCGGTCGGTCGGTCGGTCGGTCGGTCGGTCGGTCGGTCGGGTCGGGTCGGGTCGGGTCGGGTCGGGTCGGGTCGGGTCGGGTCGGGTCGGGTCGGGTCGGGTCGGGTCGGGTCGGGTCGGGTCGGGTCGGTCGGTCGGTCGGTCGGTCGGTCGGTCGGTCGGTCGGTCGGTCGGTCGGTCGGTCGGTCGGTCGGTCAGTCAGTCAGTCAGTCAGTCAGTCAGTCAGTCAGTCAGTCAGTCAGTCAGTCAGTTAGTCAGTCAGTCAGTCAGTCAGTTAGTCAGTTAGTCAGCTACTCAGTCAGTCAGTCAGTCAGTCAGTCAGTCAGTCAGTCAGTCAGTCAGTCAGTCAGTCAGTCAGTCAGTCAGTCAGTCAGTCAGTCAGTCAGTCAGTCAGTCAGTCAGTCAGTCAGTCAGTCAGTCAGTCAGTCAGTCAGTCAGTCAGTCTGCCAGTAGGTCAGCCAGTCAGTCAGTAGGTCATTCTGTCAGTCTGTGGGTCAGCCAGTCCGTCATTAGGTCATTCAGCAGTCATAAGGTCAGTCAGTCAGTCAGTCAGTCAGTCAGCTAGTCAGTCAGCTAGTCAGCTAGTTAGTCAGCTAGTCACTCAGTCTGTCAGACAGCTAGTCACTCAGTAGGTTGGTCAGTCAGTCGGTCTTACCGTCGGTCGGTCAGTCAGTCACTCAGTCTGTCAGACAGCTAGTCACTCAGTCTGTCAGACATCTACTCACTCAGTCAGTCAGTATGTCAGCCAGTCAGTCAGTCAGTAAATCAGTCAGTCAGTCACAGTCAGTGAGTCAGTCACAGTAAGTGAGTCAGTCACAGTCAGTGAGTCAGTCAGTGAGTCAGTCACAGTCAGTGAGTCAGTCTGTGAGTCAGTCAGTCATTCAGTCAGTAGGTCAGTCAGTCTGTCTCTCAGTCAGTAGGTCAGTCTGTCAGTAGGTCTTTCAGTAGGTCAATCATTTGGTCGATCGATCAGTCAGTCAGTTAGTCAGTCTGCCAGTAGGTCAGCCAGTCAGTCAGTAGGTCATTCTGTCAGTCAGTGGGTCAGCCAGTCCGTCATTAGGTCATTCAGCAGTCACTAGGTCAGCCAATCTGTAAGTCAGTCAGTTAGTTGGTCAGTCAGCTAATCACTCAGACTGTAAGACAGCTAGTCACTCAGTCTGTCAGACAGCTAGTCACCCAGTCAGTCAGTCAGACAGCTAGTCACTCAGTCTGTCAGACAGCTAGTCACTCAGTCAGTCAGTAGGTCAGCCAGTCAGTCAGTCAGTAGGTCAACCAGTTAGCAGGTCAAGAGATCAGTCAGTCAGTCAGTAGATCAGCCAGTCAGTCAGTAGGTCAATTTGTCATTCAGTGGGTCAGTCAGTCTGTCTTTAGGTCATCAAGTCTGTCAGTCAGCCAGTCACTCAGTAGGTCAGTCAGTTGCTCAGCCTGTCATTCACTGAGCCAGTCAGTCAGTCACTGAGTCAGTCAGTCTGTCGGTGGGTGGGTCAGTCACTGAGTCAGTCAGTCTGTCGGTGGGTGGGTCGGTCTGTGGGTGGGTCGGTCTGTGGGTGGGTCAGTCGGTCGGTCGGTCGGTCGGTCGGTCGGTCGGTCGGTCGGGTCGGGTCGGGTCGGGTCGGGTCGGGTCGGGTCGGGTCGGGTCGGGTCGGGTCGGGTCGGGTCGGGTCGGGTCGGGTCGGTCGGTCGGTCGGTCGGTCGGTCGGTCGGTCGGTCGGTCGGTCGGTCGGTCGGTCGGTCGGTCGGTCAGTCAGTCAGTCAGTCAGTCAGTCAGTCAGTCAGTCAGTCAGTCAGTCAGTCAGTTAGTCAGTCAGTCAGTCAGTCAGTTAGTCAGTTAGTCAGCTACTCAGTCAGTCAGTCAGTCAGTCAGTCAGTCAGTCAGTCAGTCAGTCAGTCAGTCAGTCAGTCAGTCAGTCAGTCAGTCAGTCAGTCAGTCAGTCAGTCAGTCAGTCAGTCAGTCAGTCAGTCAGTCAGTCAGTCAGTCAGTCAGTCAGTCAGTCAGTCAGTCAGTCTGCCAGTAGGTCAGCCAGTCAGTCAGTAGGTCAGCCAGTCAGTCAGTAGGTCATTCTGTCAGTCTGTGGGTCAGCCAGTCCGTCATTAGGTCATTCAGCAGTCATAAGGTCAGTCAGTCAGTCAGTCAGTCAGTCAGCTAGTCAGTCAGTTAGTCAGTCAGTCAGTCAGTCAGTTAGTCAGTTAGTCAGCTACTCAGTCAGTCAGTCAGTCAGTCAGTCAGTCAGTCAGTCAGTCAGTCAGTTAGTCAGTCAGTCAGTCAGTTAGTCAGTTAGTCAGCTACTCAGTCAGTCAGTCAGTCAGTCAGTCAGTCAGTCAGTCAGTCAGTCAGTCAGTCAGTCAGTCAGTCAGTCAGTCAGTCAGTCAGTCTGCCAGTAAGTCAGCCAGTCAGTCAGTAGGTCAGCCAGTCAGTCAGTAGGTCATTCTGTCAGTCTGTGGGTCAGCCAGTCCGTCATTAGGTCATTCAGCAGTCATAAGGTCAGTCAGTCAGTCAGTCAGTCAGTCAGCTAGTCAGTCAGCTAGTCAGCTAGTTAGTCAGCTAGTCACTCAGTCTGTCAGACAGCTAGTCACTCAGTAGGTTGGTCAGTCAGTCGGTCTTACCGTCGGTCGGTCAGTCAGTCACTCAGTCTGTCAGACAGCTAGTCACTCAGTCTGTCAGACATCTACTCACTCAGTCAGTCAGTATGTCAGCCAGTCAGTCAGTCAGTAAATCAGTCAGTCAGTCACAGTCAGTGAGTCAGTCACAGTAAGTGAGTCAGTCACAGTCAGTGAGTCAGTCAGTGAGTCAGTCACAGTCAGTGAGTCAGTCTGTGAGTCAGTCAGTCATTCAGTCAGTAGGTCAGTCAGTCTGTCTCTCAGTCAGTAGGTCAGTCTGTCAGTAGGTCTTTCAGTAGGTCAGTCATTTGGTCGATCGATCAGTCAGTCAGTTAGTCAGTCTGCCAGTAGGTCAGCCAGTCAGTCAGTAGGTCATTCTGTCAGTCAGTGGGTCAGCCAGTCCGTCATTAGGTCATTCAGCAGTCACTAGGTCAGCCAATCTGTAAGTCAGTCAGTTAGTTGGTCAGTCAGCTAATCACTCAGACTGTAAGACAGCTAGTCACTCAGTCTGTCAGACAGCTAGTCACCCAGTCAGTCAGTCAGACAGCTAGTCACTCAGTCTGTCAGACAGCTAGTCACTCAGTCAGTCAGTAGGTCAGCCAGTCAGTCAGTCAGTAGGTCAACCAGTTAGCAGGTCAAGAGATCAGTCAGTCAGTCAGTAGATCAGCCAGTCAGTCAGTAGGTCAATTTGTCATTCAGTGGGTCAGTCAGTCTGTCTTTAGGTCATCAAGTCTGTCAGTCAGCCAGTCACTCAGTAGGTCAGTCAGTTGCTCAGCCTGTCATTCACTGAGCCAGTCAGTCAGTCACTGAGTCAGTCAGTCTGTCGGTGGGTGGGTCAGTCACTGAGTCAGTCAGTCTGTCGGTGGGTGGGTCGGTCTGTGGGTGGGTCGGTCTGTGGGTGGGTCAGTCGGTCGGTCGGTCGGTCGGTCGGTCGGTCGGTCGGTCGGTCGGTCGGTCGGGTCGGGTCGGGTCGGGTCGGGTCGGGTCGGGTCGGGTCGGGTCGGGTCGGGTCGGGTCGGGTCGGGTCGGGTCGGGTCGGGTCGGTCGGTCGGTCGGTCCTTCGGTCGGTCGGTCGGTCGGTCGGTCGGTCGGTCGGTCGGTCGGTCAGTCAGTCAGTCAGTCAGTCAGTCAGTCAGTCAGTCAGTCAGTCAGTCAGTCAGTCAGTCAGTTAGTCAGTCAGTCAGTCAGTCAGTTAGTCAGTTAGTCAGCTACTCAGTCAGTCAGTCAGTCAGTCAGTCAGTCAGTCAGTCAGTCAGTCAGTCAGTCAGTCAGTCAGTCAGTCAGTCAGTCAGTCAGTCAGTCAGTCAGTCAGTCAGTCAGTCAGTCAGTCAGTCTGCCAGTAGGTCAGCCAGTCAGTCAGTAGGTCATTCTGTCAGTCTATGGGTCAGCCAGTCCGTCATTAGGTCATTCAGCAGTCATAAGGTCAGTCAGTCAGTCAGTCAGTCAGTCAGCTAGTCAGTCAGCTAGTCAGCTAGTTAGTCAGCTAGTCACTCAGTCTGTCAGACAGCTAGTCACTCAGTAGGTTGGTCAGTCAGTCGGTCTTACCGTCGGTCGGTCAGTCAGTCACTCAGTCTGTCAGACAGCTAGTCACTCAGTCTGTCAGACATCTACTCACTCAGTCAGTCAGTATGTCAGCCAGTCAGTCAGTCAGTAAATCAGTCAGTCACAGTCAGTGAGTCAGTCACAGTAAGTGAGTCAGTCACAGTCAGTGAGTCAGTCAGTGAGTCAGTCACAGTCAGTGAGTCAGTCTGTGAGTCAGTCAGTCATTCAGTCAGTAGGTCAGTCAGTCTGTCTCTCAGTCAGTAGGTCAGTCTGTCAGTAGGTCTTTCAGTAGGTCAGTCATTTGGTCGATCGATCAGTCAGTCAGTTAGTCAGTCTGCCAGTAGGTCAGCCAGTCAGTCAGTAGGTCATTCTGTCAGTCAGTGGGTCAGCCAGTCCGTCATTAGGTCATTCAGCAGTCACTAGGTCAGCCAATCTGTAAGTCAGTCAGTTAGTTGGTCAGTCAGCTAATCACTCAGACTGTAAGACAGCTAGTCACTCAGTCTGTCAGACAGCTAGTCACCCAGTCAGTCAGTCAGACAGCTAGTCACTCAGTCTGTCAGACAGCTAGTCACTCAGTCAGTCAGTAGGTCAGCCAGTCAGTCAGTCAGTAGGTCAACCAGTTAGCAGGTCAAGAGATCAGTCAGTCAGTCAGTAGATCAGCCAGTCAGTCAGTAGGTCAATTTGTCATTCAGTGGGTCAGTCAGTCTGTCTTTAGGTCATCAAGTCTGTCAGTCAGCCAGTCACTCAGTATGTCAGTCAGTTGCTCAGCCTGTCATTCACTGAGCCAGTCAGTCAGTCACTGAGTCAGTCAGTCTGTCGGTGGGTGGGTCAGTCACTGAGTCAGTCAGTCTGTCGGTGGGTGGGTCGGTCTGTGGGTGGGTCGGTCTGTGGGTGGGTCAGTCGGTCGGTCGGTCGGTCGGTCGGTCGGTCGGTCGGTCGGTCGGGTCGGGTCGGGTCGGGTCGGGTCGGGTCGGGTCGGGTCGGGTCGGGTCGGGTCGGGTCGGGTCGGGTCGGGTCGGGTCGGGTCGGGTCGGTCGGTCGGTCGGTCGGTCGGTCGGTCGGTCGGTCGGTCGGTCGGTCGGTCAGTCAGTCAGTCAGTCAGTCAGTCAGTCAGTCAGTCAGTCAGTCAGTCAGTCAGTTAGTCAGTCAGTCAGTCAGTCAGTTAGTCAGTTAGTCAGCTACTCAGTCAGTCAGTCAGTCAGTCAGTCAGTCAGTCAGTCAGTCAGTCAGTCAGTCAGTCAGTCAGTCAGTCAGTCAGTCAGTCAGTCAGTCAGTCAGTCAGTCAGTCAGTCAGTCAGTCAGTCAGTCAGTCAGTCAGTCAGTCAGTCAGTCAGTCAGTCTGCCAGTAGGTCAGCCAGTCAGTCAGTAGGTCATTCTGTCAGTCTGTGGGTCAGCCAGTCCGTCATTAGGTCATTCAGCAGTCATAAGGTCAGTCAGTCAGTCAGTCAGTCAGTCAGCTAGTCAGTCAGCTAGTCAGCTAGTTAGTCAGCTAGTCACTCAGTCTGTCAGACAGCTAGTCACTCAGTAGGTTGGTCAGTCAGTCGGTCTTACCGTCGGTCGGTCAGTCAGTCACTCAGTCTGTCAGACAGCTAGTCACTCAGTCTGTCAGACATCTACTCACTCAGTCAGTCAGTATGTCAGCCAGTCAGTCAGTCAGTAAATCAGTCAGTCAGTCACAGTCAGTGAGTCAGTCACAGTAAGTGAGTCAGTCACAGTCAGTGAGTCAGTCAGTGAGTCAGTCACAGTCAGTGAGTCAGTCTGTGAGTCAGTCAGTCATTCAGTCAGTAGGTCAGTCAGTCTGTCTCTCAGTCAGTAGGTCAGTCTGTCAGTAGGTCTTTCAGTAGGTCAGTCATTTGGTCGATCGATCAGTCAGTCAGTTAGTCAGTCTGCCAGTAGGTCAGCCAGTCAGTCAGTAGGTCATTCTGTCAGTCAGTGGGTCAGCCAGTCCGTCATTAGGTCATTCAGCAGTCACTAGGTCAGCCAATCTGTAAGTCAGTCAGTTAGTTGGTCAGTCAGCTAATCACTCAGACTGTAAGACAGCTAGTCACTCAGTCTGTCAGACAGCTAGTCACCCAGTCAGTCAGTCAGACAGCTAGTCACTCAGTCAGTCAGTAGGTCAGCCAGTCAGTCAGTCAGTAGGTCAACCAGTTAGCAGGTCAAGAGATCAGTCAGTCAGTCAGTAGATCAACCAGTCAGTCAGTAGGTCAATTTGTCATTCAGTGGGTCAGTCAGTCTGTCTTTAGGTCATCAAGTCTGTCAGTCAGCCAGTCACTCAGTAGGTCAGTCAGTTGCTCAGCCTGTCATTCACTGAGCCAGTCAGTCAGTCACTGAGTCAGTCAGTCTGTCGGTGGGTGGGTCAGTCACTGAGTCAGTCAGTCTGTCGGTGGGTGGGTCGGTCTGTGGGTGGGTCGGTCTGTGGGTGGGTCAGTCGGTCGGTCGGTCGGTCGGTCGGTCGGGTCGGGTCGGGTCGGGTCGGGTCGGGTCGGGTCGGGTCGGGTCGGGTCGGGTCGGGTCGGGTCGGGTCGGGTCGGGTCGGTCGGTCGGTCGGTCGGTCGGTCGGTCGGTCGGTCGGTCGGTCGGTCGGTCGGTCAGTCAGTCAGTCAGTCAGTCAGTCAGTCAGTCAGTCAGTCAGTCAGTCAGTCAGTCAGTCAGTCAGTTAGTCAGTCAGTCAGTCAGTCAGTTAGTCAGTTAGTCAGCTACTCAGTCAGTCAGTCAGTCAGTCAGTCAGTCAGTCAGTCAGTCAGTCAGTCAGTCAGTCAGTCAGTCAGTCAGTCAGTCAGTCAGTCAGTCAGTCAGTCAGTCAGTCAGTCAGTCAGTCAGTCAGTCAGTCAGTCTGCCAGTAGGTCAGCCAGTCAGTCAGTAGGTCATTCTGTCAGTCTGTGGGTCAGCCAGTCCGTCATTAGGTCATTCAGCAGTCATAAGGTCAGTCAGTCAGTCAGTCAGTCAGTCAGCTAGTCAGTCAGCTAGTCAGCTAGTTAGTCAGCTAGTCACTCAGTCTGTCAGACAGCTAGTCACTCAGTAGGTTGGTCAGTCAGTCGGTCTTACCGTCGGTCGGTCAGTCAGTCACTCAGTCTGTCAGACAGCTAGTCACTCAGTCTGTCAGACATCTACTCACTCAGTCAGTCAGTATGTCAGCCAGTCAGTCAGTCAGTAAATCAGTCAGTCAGTCACAGTCAGTGAGTCAGTCACAGTAAGTGAGTCAGTCACAGTCAGTCAGTCAGTCAGTGAGTCAGTCACAGTCAGTGAGTCAGTCTGTGAGTCAGTCAGTCATTCAGTCAGTAGGTCAGTCAGTCTGTCTCTCAGTCAGTAGGTCAGTCTGTCAGTAGGTCTTTCAGTAGGTCAGTCATTTGGTCGATCGATCAGTCAGTCAGTTAGTCAGTCTGCCAGTAGGTCAGCCAGTCAGTCAGTAGGTCATTCTGTCAGTCAGTGGGTCAGCCAGTCCGTCATTAGGTCATTCAGCAGTCACTAGGTCAGCCAATCTGTAAGTCAGTCAGTTAGTTGGTCAGTCAGCTAATCACTCAGACTGTAAGACAGCTAGTCACTCAGTCTGTCAGACAGCTAGTCACCCAGTCAGTCAGTCAGACAGCTAGTCACTCAGTCTGTCAGACAGCTAGTCACTCAGTCAGTCAGTAGGTCAGCCAGTCAGTCAGTCAGTAGGTCAACCAGTTAGCAGGTCAAGAGATCAGTCAGTCAGTCAGTAGATCAGCCAGTCAGTCAGTAGGTCAATTTGTCATTCAGTGGGTCAGTCAGTCTGTCTTTAGGTCATCAAGTCTGTCAGTCAGCCAGTCGCTCAGTAGGTCAGTCAGTTGCTCAGCCTGTCATTCACTGAGCCAGTCAGTCAGTCACTGAGTCAGTCAGTCTGTCGGTGGGTGGGTCAGTCACTGAGTCAGTCAGTCTGTCGGTGGGTGGGTCGGTCTGTGGGTGGGTCGGTCTGTGGGTGGGTCAGTCGGTCGGTCGGTCGGTCGGTCGGTCGGTCGGTCGGTCGGTCGGGTCGGGTCGGGTCGGGTCGGGTCGGGTCGGGTCGGGTCGGGTCGGGTCGGGTCGGGTCGGGTCGGGTCGGGTTGGGTCGGGTCGGGTCGGGTCGGGTCGGTCGGTCGGTCGGTCGGTCGGTCGGTCGGTCGGTCGGTCGGTTGGTCAGTCAGTCAGTCAGTCAGTCAGTCAGTCAGTCAGTCAGTCAGTCAGTCAGTTAGTCAGTCAGTCAGTCAGACAGTTAGTCAGTTAGTCAGCTACTCAGTCAGTCAGTCAGTCAGTCAGTCAGTCAGTCAGTCAGTCAGTCAGTCAGTCAGTCAGTCAGTCAGTCAGTCAGTCAGTCAGTCAGTCAGTCAGTCAGTCAGTCAGTCAGTCAGTCAGTCAGTCAGTCAGTCAGTCAGTCAGTCTGCCAGTAGGTCAGCCAGTCAGTCAGTAGGTCATTCTGTCAGTCTGTGGGTCAGCCAGTCCGTCATTAGGTCATTCAGCAGTCATAAGGTCAGTCAGTCAGTCAGTCAGTCAGCTAGTCAGTCAGCTAGTCAGCTAGTTAGTCAGCTAGTCACTCAGTCTGTCAGACAGCTAGTCACTCAGTAGGTTGGTCAGTCAGTCGGTCTTACCGTCGGTCGGTCAGTCAGTCACTCAGTCTGTCAGACAGCTAGTCACTCAGTCTGTCAGACATCTACTCACTCAGTCAGTCAGTATGTCAGCCAGTCAGTCAGTCAGTAAATCAGTCAGTCAGTCACAGTCAGTGAGTCAGTCACAGTAAGTGAGTCAGTCACAGTCAGTGAGTCAGTCAGTGAGTCAGTCACAGTCAGTGAGTCAGTCTGTGAGTCAGTCAGTCATTCAGTCAGTAGGTCAGTCAGTCTGTCTCTCAGTCAGTAGGTCAGTCTGTCAGTAGGTCTTTCAGTAGGTCAGTCATTTGGTCGATCGATCAGTCAGTCAGTTAGTCAGTCTGCCAGTAGGTCAGCCAGTCAGTCAGTAGGTCATTCTGTCAGTCAGTGGGTCAGCCAGTCCGTCATTAGGTCATTCAGCAGTCACTAGGTCAGCCAATCTGTAAGTCAGTCAGTTAGTTGGTCAGTCAGCTAATCACTCAGACTGTAAGACAGCTAGTCACTCAGTCTGTCAGACAGCTAGTCACCCAGTCAGTCAGTCAGACAGCTAGTCACTCAGTCTGTCAGACAGCTAGTCACTCAGTCAGTCAGTAGGTCAGCCAGTCAGTCAGTCAGTAGGTCAACCAGTTAGCAGGTCAAGAGATCAGTCAGTCAGTCAGTAGATCAGCCAGTCAGTCAGTAGGTCAATTTGTCATTCAGTGGGTCAGTCAGTCTGTCTTTAGGTCATCAAGTCTGTCAGTCAGCCAGTCACTCAGTAGGTCAGTCAGTTGCTCAGCCTGTCATTCACTGAGCCAGTCAGTCAGTCACTGAGTCAGTCAGTCTGTCGGTGGGTGGGTCAGTCACTGAGTCAGTCAGTCTGTCGGTGGGTGGGTCGGTCTGTGGGTGGGTCGGTCTGTGGGTGGGTCAGTCGGTCGGTCGGTCGGTCGGTCGATCGGTCGGTTGGTCGGTCGGGTCGGGTCGGGTCGGGTCGGGTCGGGTCGGGTCGGGTCGGGTCGGGTCGGGTCGGGTCGGGTCGGGTCGGTCGGTCGGTCGGTCGGTCGGTCGGTCGGTCGGTCGGTCGGTCAGTCAGTCAGTCAGTCAGTCAGTCAGTCAGTCAGTCAGTCAGTCAGTCAGTCAGTCAGTCAGTCAGTTAGTCAGTCAGTCAGTCAGTCAGTTAGTCAGTTAGTCAGCTACTCAGTCAGTCAGTCAGTCAGTCAGTCAGTCAGTCAGTCAGTCAGTCAGTCAGTCAGTCAGTCAGTCAGTCAGTCAGTCAGTCAGTCAGTCAGTCAGTCAGTCAGTCAGTCAGTCAGTCTGCCAGTAGGTCAGCCAGTCAGTCAGTAGGTCAGCCAGTCAGTCAGTAGGTCATTCTGTCAGTCTGTGGGTCAGCCAGTCCGTCATTAGGTCATTCAGCAGTCATAAGGTCAGTCAGTCAGTCAGTCAGTCAGTCAGCTAGTCAGTCAGCTAGTCAGCTAGTTAGTCAGCTAGTCACTCAGTCTGTCAGACAGCTAGTCACTCAGTAGGTTGGTCAGTCAGTCGGTCTTACCGTCGGTCGGTCAGTCAGTCACTCAGTCTGTCAGACAGCTAGTCACTCAGTCTGTCAGACATCTACTCACTCAGTCAGTCAGTATGTCAGCCAGTCAGTCCGTCAGTAAATCAGTCAGTCAGTCACAGTCAGTGAGTCAGTCACAGTAAGTGAGTCAGTCACAGTCAGTGAGTCAGTCAGTGAGTCAGTCACAGTCAGTGAGTCAGTCTGTGAGTCAGTCAGTCATTCAGTCAGTAGGTCAGTCAGTCTGTCTCTCAGTCAGTAGGTCAGTCTGTCAGTAGGTCTTTCAGTAGGTCAGTCATTTGGTCGATCGATCAGTCAGTCAGTTAGTCAGTCTGCCAGTAGGTCAGCCAGTCAGTCAGTAGGTCATTCTGTCAGTCAGTGGGTCAGCCAGTCCGTCATTAGGTCATTCAGCAGTCACTAGGTCAGCCAATCTGTAAGTCAGTCAGTTAGTTGGTCAGTCAGCTAATCACTCAGACTGTAAGACAGCTAGTCACTCAGTCTGTCAGACAGCTAGTCACCCAGTCAGTCAGTCAGACAGCTAGTCACTCAGTCTGTCAGACAGCTAGTCACTCAGTCAGTCAGTAGGTCAGCCAGTCAGTCAGTCAGTAGGTCAACCAGTTAGCAGGTCAAGAGATCAGTCAGTCAGTCAGTAGATCAGCCAGTCAGTCAGTAGGTCAATTTGTCATTCAGTGGGTCAGTCAGTCTGTCTTTAGGTCATCAAGTCTGTCAGTCAGCCAGTCACTCAGTAGGTCAGTCAGTTGCTCAGCCTGTCATTCACTGAGCCAGTCAGTCAGTCACTGAGTCAGTCAGTCTGTCGGTGGGTGGGTCAGTCACTGAGTCAGTCAGTCTGTCGGTGGGTGGGTCGGTCTGTGGGTGGGTCGGTCTGTGGGTGGGTCAGTCGGTCGGTCGGTCGGTCGGTCGGTCGGTCGGTCGGTCGGTCGGGTCGGGTCGGGTCGGGTCGGGTCGGGTCGGGTCGGGTCGGGTCGGGTCGGGTCGGTCGGTCGGTCGGTCGGTCGGTCGGTCGGTCGGTCGGTCGGTCGGTCGGTCGGTCGGTCGGTCGGTCGGTCGGTCGGTCGGTCGGTCGGTCGGTCGGTCGGTCGGTCAGTCAGTCAGTCAGTCAGTCAGTCAGTCAGTCAGTCAGTCAGTCAGTCAGTCAGTCAGTCAGTCAGTCAGTTAGTCAGTCAGTCAGTCAGTCAGTTAGTCAGTTAGTCAGCTACTCAGTCAGTCAGTCAGTCAGTCAGTCAGTCAGTCAGTCAGTCAGTCAGTCAGTCAGTCAGTCAGTCAGTCAGTCAGTCAGTCAGTCAGTCAGTCAGTCAGTCAGTCAGTCAGTCAGTCAGTCAGTCAGTCTGCCAGTAGGTCAGCCAGTCAGTCAGTAGGTCATTCTGTCAGTCTGTGGGTCAGCCAGTCCGTCATTAGGTCATTCAGCAGTCATAAGGTCAGTCAGTCAGTCAGTCAGTCAGTCAGCTAGTCAGTCAGCTAGTCAGCTAGTTAGTCAGCTAGTCACTCAGTCTGTCAGACAGCTAGTCACTCAGTAGTTTGGTCAGTCAGTCGGTCTTACCGTCGGTCGGTCAGTCAGTCACTCAGTCTGTCAGACAGCTAGTCACTCAGTCTGTCAGACATCTACTCACTCAGTCAGTCAGTATGTCAGCCAGTCAGTCAGTCAGTAAATCAGTCAGTCAGTCACAGTCAGTGAGTCAGTCACAGTAAGTGAGTCAGTCACAGTCAGTGAGTCAGTCAGTGAGTCAGTCACAGTCAGTGAGTCAGTCTGTGAGTCAGTCAGTCATTCAGTCAGTAGGTCAGTCAGTCTGTCTCTCAGTCAGTAGGTCAGTCTGTCAGTAGGTCTTTCAGTAGGTCAGTCATTTGGTCGATCGATCAGTCAGTCAGTTAGTCAGTCTGCCAGTAGGTCAGCCAGTCAGTCAGTAGGTCATTCTGTCAGTCAGTGGGTCAGCCAGTCCGTCATTAGGTCATTCAGCAGTCACTAGGTCAGCCAATCTGTAAGTCAGTCAGTTAGTTGGTCAGTCAGCTAATCACTCAGACTGTAAGACAGCTAGTCACTCAGTCTGTCAGACAGCTAGTCACCCAGTCAGTCAGTCAGACATCTAGTCACTCAGTCTGTCAGACAGCTAGTCACTCAGTCAGTCAGTAGGTCAGCCAGTCAGTCAGTCAGTAGGTCAACCAGTTAGCAGGTCAAGAGATCAGTCAGTCAGTCAGTAGATCAGCCAGTCAGTCAGTAGGTCAATTTGTCATTCAGTGGGTCAGTCAGTCTGTCTTTAGGTCATCAAGTCTGTCAGTCAGCCAGTCACTCAGTAGGTCAGTCAGTTGCTCAGCCTGTCATTCACTGAGCCAGTCAGTCAGTCACTGAGTCAGTCAGTCTGTCGGTGGGTGGGTCAGTCACTGAGTCAGTCAGTCTGTCGGTGGGTGGGTCGGTCTGTGGGTGGGTCGGTCTGTGGGTGGGTCAGTCGGTCGGTCGGTCGGTCGGTCGGTCGGGTCGGGTCGGGTCGGGTCGGGTCGGGTCGGGTCGGGTCGGGTCGGGTCGGGTCGGGTCGGGTCGGGTCGGGTCGGGTCGGTCGGTCGGTCGGTCGGTCGGTCGGTCGGTCGGTCGGTCGGTCGGTCGGTCGGTCGGTCGGTCGGTCGGTCGGTCAGTCAGTCAGTCAGTCAGTCAGTCAGTCAGTCAGTCAGTCAGTCAGTCAGTTAGTCAGTCAGTCAGTCAGTCAGTTAGTCAGTTAGTCAGCTACTCAGTCAGTCAGTCAGTCAGTCAGTCAGTCAGTCAGTCAGTCAGTCAGTCAGTCAGTCAGTCAGTCAGTCAGTCAGTCAGTCAGTCAGTCAGTCAGTCAGTCAGTCAGTCAGTCAGTCAGTCAGTCAGTCAGTCAGTCTGCCAGTAGGTCAGCCAGTCAGTCAGTAGGTCATTCTGTCAGTCTGTGGGTCAGCCAGTCCGTCATTAGGTCATTCAGCAGTCATAAGGTCAGTCAGTCAGTCAGTCAGTCAGTCAGCTAGTCAGTCAGCTAGTCAGCTAGTTAGTCAGCTAGTCACTCAGTCTGTCAGACAGCTAGTCACTCAGTAGGTTGGTCAGTCAGTCGGTCTTACCGTCGGTCGGTCAGTCAGTCACTCAGTCTGTCAGACAGCTAGTCACTCAGTCTGTCAGACATCTACTCACTCAGTCAGTCAGTATGTCAGCCAGTCAGTCAGTCAGTAAATCAGTCAGTCAGTCACAGTCAGTGAGTCAGTCACAGTAAGTGAGTCAGTCACAGTCAGTGAGTCAGTCAGTGAGTCAGTCACAGTCAGTGAGTCAGTCTGTGAGTCAGTCAGTCATTCAGTCAGTAGGTCAGTCAGTCTGTCTCTCAGTCAGTAGGTCAGTCTGTCAGTAGGTCTTTCAGTAGGTCAGTCATTTGGTCGATCGATCAGTCAGTCAGTTAGTCAGTCTGCCAGTAGGTCAGCCAGTCAGTCAGTAGGTCATTCTGTCAGTCAGTGGGTCAGCCAGTCCGTCATTAGGTCATTCAGCAGTCACTAGGTCAGCCAATCTGTAAGTCAGTCAGTTAGTTGGTCAGTCAGCTAATCACTCAGACTGTAAGACAGCTAGTCACTCAGTCTGTCAGACAGCTAGTCACCCAGTCAGTCAGTCAGACAGCTAGTCACTCAGTCTGTCAGACAGCTAGTCACTCAGTCAGTCAGTAAGTCAGCCAGTCAGTCAGTCAGTAGGTCAACCAGTTAGCAGGTCAAGAGATCAGTCAGTCAGTCAGTAGATCAGCCAGTCAGTCAGTAGGTCAATTTGTCATTCAGTGGGTCAGTCAGTCTGTCTTTAGGTCATCAAGTCTGTCAGTCAGCCAGTCACTCAGTAGGTCAGTCAGTTGCTCAGCCTGTCATTCACTGAGCCAGTCAGTCAGTCACTGAGTCAGTCAGTCTGTCGGTGGGTGGGTCAGTCACTGAGTCAGTCAGTCTGTCGGTGGGTGGGTCGGTCTGTGGGTGGGTCGGTCTGTGGGTGGGTCAGTCGGTCGGTCGGTCGGTCGGTCGGTCGGTCGGTCGGTCGGTCGGTCGGTCGGGTCGGGTCGGGTCGGGTCGGGTCGGGTCGGGTCGGGTCGGGTCGGGTCGGGTCGGGTCGGGTCGGGTCGGTCGGTCGGTCGGTCGGTCGGTCGGTCGGTCGGTCGGTCGGTCGGTCGGTCGGTCGGTCGGTCGGTCGGTCGGTCGGGTCGGGTCGGGTCGGGTCGGGTCGGGTCGGGTCGGGTCGGGTCGGGTCGGGTCGGTCGGTCGGTCGGTCGGTCGGTCGGTCGGTCGGTCGGTCGGTCGGTCGGTCGGTCGGTCGGTCGGTCAGTCAGTCAGTCAGTCAGTCAGTCAGTCAGTCAGTCAGTCAGTCAGTCAGTCAGTCAGTTAGTCAGTCAGTCAGTCAGTCAGTTAGTCAGTTAGTCAGCTACTCAGTCAGTCAGTCAGTCAGTCAGTCAGTCAGTCAGTCAGTCAGTCAGTCAGTCAGTCAGTCAGTCAGTCAGTCAGTCAGTCAGTCAGTCAGTCAGTCAGTCAGTCAGTCAGTCAGTCAGTCTGCCAGTAGGTCAGCCAGTCAGTCAGTATTTCATTCTGTCAGTCTGTGGGTCAGCCAGTCCGTCATTAGGTCATTCAGCAGTCATAAGGTCAGTCAGTCAGTCAGTCAGTCAGTCAGCTAGTCAGTCAGCTAGTCAGCTAGTTAGTCAGCTAGTCACTCAGTCTATCAGACAGCTAGTCACTCAGTAGGTTGGTCAGTCAGTCGGTCTTACCGTCGGTCGGTCAGTCAGTCACTCAGTCTGTCAGACAGCTAGTCACTCAGTCTGTCTGACATCTACTCACTCAGTCAGTCAGTATGTCAGCCAGTCAGTCAGTCAGTAAATCAGTCAGTCAGTCACAGTCAGTGAGTCAGTCACAGTAAGTGAGTCAGTCACAGTCAGTGAGTCAGTCAGTGAGTCAGTCACAGTCAGTGAGTCAGTCTGTGAGTCAGTCAGTCATTCAGTCAGTAGGTCAGTCAGTCTGTCTCTCAGTCAGTAGGTCAGTCTGTCAGTAGGTCTTTCAGTAGGTCAGTCATTTGGTCGATCGATCAGTCAGTCAGTTAGTCAGTCTGCCAGTAGGTCAGCCAGTCAGTCAGTAGGTCATTCTGTCAGTCAGTGGGTCAGCCAGTCCGTCATTAGGTCATTCAGCAGTCACTAGGTCAGCCAATCTGTAAGTCAGTCAGTTAGTTGGTCAGTCAGCTAATCACTCAGACTGTAAGACAGCTAGTCACTCAGTCTGTCAGACAGCTAGTCACCCAGTCAGTCAGTCAGACAGCTAGTCACTCAGTCTGTCAGACAGCTAGTCACTCAGTCAGTCAGTAGGTCAGCCAGTCAGTCAGTCAGTAGGTCAACCAGTTAGCAGGTCAAGAGATCAGTCAGTCAGTCAGTAGATCAGCCAGTCAGTCAGTAGGTCAATTTGTCATTCAGTGGGTCAGTCAGTCTGTCTTTAGGTCATCAAGTCTGTCAGTCAGCCAGTCACTCAGTAGGTCAGTCAGTTGCTCAGCCTGTCATTCACTGAGCCAGTCAGTCAGTCACTGAGTCAGTCAGTCTGTCGGTGGGTGGGTCAGTCACTGAGTCAGTCAGTCTGTCGGTGGGTGGGTCGGTCTGTGGGTGGGTCGGTCTGTGGGTGGGTCAGTCGGTCGGTCGGTCGGTCGGTCGGTCGGTCGGTCGGTCGGGTCGGGTCGGGTCGGGTCGGGTCGGGTCGGGTCGGGTCGGGTCGGGTCGGGTCGGGTCGGGTCGGGATGGGTCGGGTCGGGTCGGGTCGGGTCGGGTCGGGTCGGTCGGTCGGTCGGTCGGTCGGTCGGTCGGTCGGTCGGTCGGTCGGTCGGTCGGTCAGTCGGTCAGTCAGTCAGTCAGTCAGTCAGTCAGTCAGTCAGTCAGTCAGTCAGTCAGTCAGTCAGTTAGTCAGTCAGTCAGTCAGTCAGTTAGTCAGTTAGTCAGCTACTCAGTCAGTCAGTCAGTCAGTCAGTCAGTCAGTCAGTCAGTCAGTCAGTCAGTCAGTCAGTCAGTCAGTCAGTCAGTCAGTCAGTCAGTCAGTCAGTCAGTCAGTCAGTCAGTCAGTCTGCCAGTAGGTCAGCCAGTCAGTCAGTAGGTCAGCCAGTCAGTCAGTAGGTCATTTTGTCAGTCTGTGGGTCAGCCAGTCCGTCATTAGGTCATTCAGCAGTCATAAGGTCAGTCAGTCAGTCAGTCAGTCAGTCAGCTAGTCAGTCAGCTAGTCAGCTAGTTAGTCAGCTAGTCACTCAGTCTGTCAGACAGCTAGTCACTCAGTAGGTTGGTCAGTCAGTCGGTCTTACCGTCGGTCGGTCAGTCAGTCACTCAGTCTGTCAGACAGCTAGTCACTCAGTCTGTCAGACATCTACTCACTCAGTCAGTCAGTATGTCAGCCAGTCAGTCAGTCAGTAAATCAGTCAGTCAGTCACAGTCAGTGAGTCAGTCACAGTAAGTGAGTCAGTCACAGTCAGTGAGTCAGTCAGTGAGTCAGTCACAGTCAGTGAGTCAGTCTGTGAGTCAGTCAGTCATTCAGTCAGTAGGTCAGTCAGTCTGTCTCTCAGTCAGTAGGTCAGTCTGTCAGTAGGTCTTTCAGTAGGTCAGTCATTTGGTCGATCGATCAGTCAGTCAGTTAGTCAGTCTGCCAGTAGGTCAGCCAGTCAGTCAGTAGGTCATTCTGTCAGTCAGTGGGTCAGCCAGTCCGTCATTAGGTCATTCAGCAGTCACTAGGTCAGCCAATCTGTAAGTCAGTCAGTTAGTTGGTCAGTCAGCTAATCACTCAGACTGTAAGACAGCTAGTCACTCAGTCTGTCAGACAGCTAGTCACCCAGTCAGTCAGTCAGACAGCTAGTCACTCAGTCTGTCAGACTGCTAGTCACTCAGTCAGTCAGTAGGTCAGCCAGTCAGTCAGTCAGTAGGTCAACCAGTTAGAAGGTCAAGAGATCAGTCAGTCAGTCAGTAGATCAGCCAGTCAGTCAGTAGGTCAATTTGTCATTCAGTGGGTCAGTCAGTCTGTCTTTAGGTCATCAAGTCTGTCTGTCAGTCAGTCACTCAGTAGGTCAGTCAGTTGCTGAGCCTGTCATTCACTGAGCCAGTCAGTCAGTCACTGAGTCAGTCAGTCTGTCGGTGGGTGGGTCAGTCACTGAGTCAGTCAGTCTGTCGGTGGGTGGGTCGGTCTGTGGGTGGGTCGGTCTGTGGGTGGGTCAGTCGGTCGGTCGGTCGGTCGTTCGGTCGGTCGGTCGGTCGGGTCGGGTCGGGTCGGGTCGGGTCGGGTCGGGTCGGGTCGGGTCGGGTCGGGTCGGTCGGTCGGTCGGTCGGTCGGTCGGTCGGTCGGTCGGTCGGTCGGTCGGTCGGTCGGTCGGTCGGTCGGTCGGTCAGTCAGTCAGTCAGTCAGTCAGTCAGTCAGTCAGTCAGTCAGTCAGTCAGTTAGTCAGTCAGTCAGTCAGTCAGTTAGTCAGTTAGTCAGCTACTCAGTCAGTCAGTCAGTCAGTCAGTCAGTCAGTCAGTCAGTCAGTCAGTCAGTCAGTCAGTCAGTCAGTCAGTCAGTCAGTCAGTCAGTCAGTCAGTCAGTCAGTCAGTCAGTCAGTCAGTCAGTCTGCCAGTAGGTCAGCCAGTCAGTCAGTAGGTCATTCTGTCAGTCTGTGGGTCAGCCAGTCCGTCATTAGGTCATTCAGCAGTCATAAGGTCAGTCAGTCAGTCAGTCAGTCAGCTAGTCAGTCAGCTAGTCAGCTAGTTAGTCAGCTAGTCACTCAGTCTGTCAGACAGCTAGTCACTCAGTAGGTTGGTCAGTCAGTCGGTCTTACCGTCGGTCGGTCAGTCAGTCACTCAGTCTGTCAGACAGCTAGTCACTCAGTCTGTCAGACATCTACTCACTCAGTCAGTCAGTATGTCAGCCAGTCAGTCAGTCAGTAAATCAGTCAGTCAGTCACAGTCAGTGAGTCAGTCACAGTAAGTGAGTCAGTCACAGTCAGTGAGTCAGTCAGTGAGTCAGTCACAGTCAGTGAGTCAGTCTGTGAGTCAGTCAGTCATTCAGTCAGTAGGTCAGTCAGTCTGTCTCTCAGTCAGTAGGTCAGTCTGTCAGTAGGTCTTTCAGTAGGTCAGTCATTTGGTCGATCGATCAGTCAGTCAGTTAGTCAGTCTGCCAGTAGGTCAGCCAGTCAGTCAGTAGGTCATTCTGTCAGTCAGTGGGTCAGCCAGTCCGTCATTAGGTCATTCAGCAGTCACTAGGTCAGCCAATCTGTAAGTCAGTCAGTTAGTTGGTCAGTCAGCTAATCACTCAGACTGTAAGACAGCTAGTCACTCAGTCTGTCAGACAGCTAGTCACCCAGTCAGTCAGTCAGACAGCTAGTCACTCAGTCTGTCAGACAGCTAGTCACTCAGTCAGTCAGTAGGTCAGCCAGTCAGTCAGTCAGTAGGTCAACCAGTTAGCAGGTCAAGAGATCAGTCAGTCAGTCAGTAGATCAGCCAGTCAGTCAGTAGGTCAATTTGTCATTCAGTGGGTCAGTCAGTCTGTCTTTAGGTCATCAAGTCTGTCAGTCAGCCAGTCACTCAGTAGGTCAGTCAGTTGCTCAGCCTGTCATTCACTGAGCCAGTCAGTCAGTCACTGAGTTAGTCAGTCTGTCGGTGGGTGGGTCAGTCACTGAGTCAGTCAGTCTGTCGGTGGGTGGGTCGGTCTGTGGGTGGGTCGGTCTGTGGGTGGGTCAGTCGGTCGGTCGGTCGGTCGGTCGGTCGGTCGGTCGGTCGGTCGGGTCGGGTCGGGTCGGGTCGGGTCGGGTCGGGTCGGGTCGGGTCGGGTCGGGTCGGGTCGGGTCGGGTCGGGTCGGGTCGGGTCGGGTCGGGTCGGGTCGGGTCGGTCGGTCGGTCGGTCGGTCGGTCGGTCGGTCGGTCGGTCGGTCGGTCGGTCGGTCGGTCGGTCGGTCGGTCGGTCAGTCAGTCAGTCAGTCAGTCAGTCAGTCAGTCAGTTAGTCAGTCAGTCAGTCAGTCAGTCAGTCAGTTAGTCAGTCAGTCAGTCAGTCAGTTAGTCAGTTAGTCAGCTACTCAGTCAGTCAGTCAGTCAGTCAGTCAGTCAGTCAGTCAGTCAGTCAGTCAGTCAGTCAGTCAGTCAGTCAGTCAGTCAGTCAGTCAGTCAGTCAGTCAGTCAGTCAGTCAGTCAGTCAGTCAGTCAGTCAGTCAGTCAGTCAGTCAGTCAGTCAGTCTGCCAGTAGGTCAGCCAGTCAGTCAGTAGGTCATTCTGTCAGTCTGTGGGTCAGCCAGTCCGTCATTAGGTCATTCAGCAGTCATAAGGTCAGTCAGTCAGTCAGTCAGTCAGTCAGCTAGTCAGTCAGCTAGTCAGCTAGTTAGTCAGCTAGTCACTCAGTCTGTCAGACAGCTAGTCACTCAGTAGGTTGGTCAGTCAGTCGGTCTTACCGTCGGTCGGTCAGTCAGTCACTCAGTCTGTCAGACAGCTAGTCACTCAGTCTGTCAGACATCTACTCACTCAGTCAGTCAGTATGTCAGCCAGTCAGTCAGTCAGTAAATCAGTCAGTCAGTCACAGTCAGTGAGTCAGTCACAGTAAGTGAGTCAGTCACAGTCAGTGAGTCAGTCAGTGAGTCAGTCACAGTCAGTGAGTCAGTCTTTGAGTCAGTCAGTCATTCAGTCAGTAGGTCAGTCAGTCTGTCTCTCAGTCAGTAGGTCAGTCTGTCAGTAGGTCTTTCAGTAGGTCAGTCATTTGGTCGATCGATCAGTCAGTCAGTTAGTCAGTCTGCCAGTAGGTCAGCCAGTCAGTCAGTAGGTCATTCTGTCAGTCAGTGGGTCAGCCAGTCCGTCATTAGGTCATTCAGCAGTCACTAGGTCAGCCAATCTGTAAGTCAGTCAGTTAGTTGGTCAGTCAGCTAATCACTCAGACTGTAAGACAGCTAGTCACTCAGTCTGTCAGACAGCTAGTCACCCAGTCAGTCAGTCAGACAGCTAGTCACTCAGTCTGTCAGACAGCTAGTCACTCAGTCAGTCAGTAGGTCAGCCAGTCAGTCAGTCAGTAGGTCAACCAGTTAGCAGGTCAAGAGATCAGTCAGTCAGTCAGTAGATCAGCCAGTCAGTCAGTAGGTCAATTTGTCATTCAGTGGGTCAGTCAGTCTGTCTTTAGGTCATCAAGTCTGTCAGTCAGCCAGTCACTCAGTAGGTCAGTCAGTTGCTCAGCCTGTCATTCACTGAGCCAGTCAGTCAGTCACTGAGTCAGTCAGTCTGTCGGTGGGTGGGTCAGTCACTGAGTCAGTCAGTCTGTCGGTGGGTGGGTCGGTCTGTGGGTGGGTCGGTCTGTGGGTGGGTCAGTCGGTCGGTCGGTCGGTCGGTCGGTCGGTCGGTCGGTCGGTCGGGTCGGGTCGGGTCGGGTCGGGTCGGGTCGGGTCGGGTCGTGTCGGGTCGGGTCGGGTCGGGTCGGGTCGGGTCGGGTCGGGTCGGGTCGGGTCGGGTCGGGTCGGTCGGTCGGTCGGTCGGTCGGTCGGTCGGTCGGTCGGTCGGTCGGTCGGTCGGTCGGTCAGTCAGTCAGTCAGTCAGTCAGTCAGTCAGTCAGTCAGTCAGTCAGTCAGTCAGTTAGTCAGTCAGTCAGTCAGTCAGTTAGTCAGTTAGTCAGCTACTCAGTCAGTCAGTCAGTCAGTCAGTCAGTCAGTCAGTCAGTCAGTCAGTCAGTCAGTCAGTCAGTCAGTCAGTCAGTCAGTCAGTCAGTCAGTCAGTCAGTCAGTCAGTCAGTCTGCCAGTAGGTCAGCCAGTCAGTCAGTAGGTCAGCCAGTCAGTCAGTAGGTCATTCTGTCAGTCTGTGGGTCAGCCAGTCCGTCATTAGGTCATTCAGCAGTCATAAGGTCAGTCAGTCAGTCAGTCAGTCAGTCAGCTAGTCAGTCAGCTAGTCAGCTAGTTAGTCAGCTAGTCACTCAGTCTGTCAGACAGCTAGTCACTCAGTAGGTTGGTCAGTCAGTCGGTCTTACCGTCGGTCGGTCAGTCAGTCACTCAGTCTGTCAGACAGCTAGTCACTCAGTCTGTCAGACATCTACTCACTCAGTCAGTCAGTATGTCAGCCAGTCAGTCAGTCAGTAAATCAGTCAGTCAGTCACAGTCAGTGAGTCAGTCACAGTAAGTGAGTCAGTCACAGTCAGTGAGTCAGTCAGTGAGTCAGTCACAGTCAGTGAGTCAGTCTGTGAGTCAGTCAGTCATTCAGTCAGTAGGTCAGTCAGTCTGTCTCTCAGTCAGTAGGTCAGTCTGTCAGTAGGTCTTTCAGTAGGTCAGTCATTTGGTCGATCGATCAGTCAGTCAGTTAGTCAGTCTGCCAGTAGGTCAGCCAGTCAGTCAGTAGGTCATTCTGTCAGTCAGTGGGTCAGCCAGTCCGTCATTAGGTCATTCAGCAGTCACTAGGTCAGCCAATCTGTAAGTCAGTCAGTTAGTTGGTCAGTCAGCTAATCACTCAGACTGTAAGACAGCTAGTCACTCAGTCTGTCAGACAGCTAGTCACCCAGTCAGTCAGTCAGACAGCTAGTCACTCAGTCTGTCAGACAGCTAGTCACTCAGTCAGTCAGTAGGTCAGCCAGTCAGTCAGTCAGTAGGTCAACCAGTTAGCAGGTCAAGAGATCAGTCAGTCAGTCAGTAGATCAGCCAGTCAGTCAGTAGGTCAATTTGTCATTCAGTGGGTCAGTCAGTCTGTCTTTAGGTCATCAAGTCTGTCAGTCAGCCAGTCACTCAGTAGGTCAGTCAGTTGCTCAGCCTGTCATTCACTGAGCCAGTCAGTCAGTCACTGAGTCAGTCAGTCTGTCGGTGGGTGGGTCAGTCACTGAGTCAGTCAGTCTGTCGGTGGGTGGGTCGGTCTGTGGGTGGGTCGGTCTGTGGGTGGGTCAGTCGGTCGGTCGGTCGGTCGGTCGGTCGGTCGGTCGGTCGGTCGGTCGGGTCGGGTCGGGTCGGGTCGGGTCGGGTCGGGTCGGGTCGGGTCGGGTCGGGTCGGGTCGGGTCGGGTCGGTCGGTCGGTCGGTCGGTCGGTCGGTCGGTCGGTCGGTCGGTCGGTCGGTCGGTCGGTCGGTCGGTCGGTCGGTCGGTCAGTCAGTCAGTCAGTCAGTCAGTCAGTCAGTCAGTCAGTCAGTCAGTCAGTTAGTCAGTCAGTCAGTCAGTCAGTTAGTCAGTTAGTCAGCTACTCAGTCAGTCAGTCAGTCAGTCAGTCAGTCAGTCAGTCAGTCAGTCAGTCAGTCAGTCAGTCAGTCAGTCAGTCAGTCAGTCAGTCAGTCAGTCAGTCAGTCAGTCAGTCAGTCAGTCAGTCAGTCAGTCAGTCAGTCAGTCAGTCAGTCTGCCAGTAGGTCAGCCAGTCAGTCAGTAGGTCATTCTGTCAGTCTGTAGGTCATTCTGTCAGTCTGTGGGTCAGCCAGTCCGTCATTAGGTCATTCAGCAGTCATAAGGTCAGTCAGTCAGTCAGTCAGTCAGTCAGTCAGCTAGTCAGTCAGCTAGTCAGCTAGTTAGTCAGCTAGTCACTCAGTCTGTCAGACAGCTAGTCACTCAGTAGGTTGGTCAGTCAGTCAGTCTTACCGTCGGTCGGTCAGTCAGTCACTCAGTCTGTCAGACAGCTAGTCACTCAGTCTGTCAGACATCTACTCACTCAGTCAGTCAGTATGTCAGCCAGTCAGTCAGTCAGTAAATCAGTCAGTCAGTCACAGTCAGTGAGTCAGTCACAGTAAGTGAGTCAGTCACAGTCAGTGAGTCAGTCAGTGAGTCAGTCACAGTCAGTGAGTCAGTCTGTGAGTCAGTCAGTCATTCAGTCAGTAGGTCAGTCAGTCTGTCTCTCAGTCAGTAGGTCAGTCTGTCAGTAGGTCTTTCAGTAGGTCAGTCATTTGGTCGATCGATCAGTCAGTCAGTTAGTCAGTCTGCCAGTAGGTCAGCCAGTCAGTCAGTAGGTCATTCTGTCAGTCAGTGGGTCAGCCAGTCCGTCATTAGGTCATTCAGCAGTCACTAGGTCAGCCAATCTGTAAGTCAGTCAGTTAGTTGGTCAGTCAGCTAATCACTCAGACTGTAAGACAGCTAGTCAATCAGTCTGTCAGACAGCTAGTCACCCAGTCAGTCAGTCAGACAGCTAGTCACTCAGTCTGTCAGACAGCTAGTCACTCAGTCAGTCAGTAGGTCAGCCAGTCAGTCAGTCAGTAGGTCAACCAGTTAGCAGGTCAAGAGATCAGTCAGTCAGTCAGTAGATCAGCCAGTCAGTCAGTAGGTCAATTTGTCATTCAGTGGGTCAGTCAGTCTGTCTTTAGGTCATCAAGTCTGTCAGTCAGCCAGTCACTCAGTAGGTCAGTCAGTTGCTCAGCCTGTCATTCACTGAGCCAGTCAGTCAGTCACTGAGTCAGTCAGTCTGTCGGTGGGTGGGTCAGTCACTGAGTCAGTCAGTCTGTCGGTGGGTGGGTCGGTCTGTGGGTGGGTCGGTCTGTGGGTGGGTCAGTCGGTCGGTCGGTCGGTCGGTCGGTCGGGTCGGGTCGGGTCGGTCGGGTCGGGTCGGGTCGGGTCGGGTCGGGTCGGGTCGGGTCGGGTCGGGTCGGGTCGGGTCGGTCGGTCGGTGGGTCGGTCGGTCGGTCGGTCGGTCGGTCGGTCGGTCGGTCGGTCGGTCGGTCGGTCGGTCGGTCGGTCAGTCAGTCAGTCAGTCAGTCAGTCAGTCAGTCAGTTAGTCAGTCAGTCAGTCAGTCAGTCAGTTAGTCAGTCAGTCAGTCAGTCAGTTAGTCAGTTAGTCAGCTACTCAGTCAGTCAGTCAGTCAGTCAGTCAGTCAGTCAGTCAGTCAGTCAGTCAGTCAGTCAGTCAGTCAGTCAGTCAGTCAGTCAGTCAGTCAGTCAGTCTGCCAGTAGGTCAGCCAGTCAGTCAGTAGGTCATTCTGTCAGTCTGTGGGTCAGCCAGTCCGTCATTAGGTCATTCAGCAGTCATAAGGTCAGTCAGTCAGTCAGTCAGTCAGTCAGTCAGCTAGTCAGTCAGCTAGTCAGCTAGTTAGTCAGCTATTCACTTAGTCTGTCAGACAGCTAGTCACTCAGTAGGTTGGTCAGTCAGTCGGTCTTACCGTCGGTCGGTCAGTCAGTCACTCAGTCAGTCAGTTAGTCAGTCAGTCAGTCAGTCAGTTAGTCAGTTAGTCAGCTACTCAGTCAGTCAGTCAGTCAGTCAGTCAGTCAGTCAGTCAGTCAGTCAGTCAGTCAGTCAGTCAGTCAGTCAGTCAGTCAGTCAGTCAGTCAGTCAGTCAGTCAGTCAGTCAGTCAGTCAGTCTGCCAGTAGGTCAGCCAGTCAGTCAGTAGGTCATTCTGTCAGTCTGTGGGTCAGCCAGTCCGTCATTAGGTCATTCAGCAGTCATAAGGTCAGTCAGTCAGTCAGTCAGTCAGTCAGCTAGTCAGTCAGCTAGTCAGCTAGTTAGTCAGCTAGTCACTCAGTCTGTCAGACAGCTAGTCACTCAGTAGGTTGGTCAGTCAGTCGGTCTTACCGTCGGTCGGTCAGTCAGTCACTCAGTCTGTCAGACAGCTAGTCACTCAGTCTGTCAGACATCTACTCACTCAGTCAGTCAGTATGTCAGCCAGTCAGTCAGTCAGTAAATCAGTCAGTCAGTCACAGTCAGTGAGTCAGTCACAGTAAGTGAGTCAGTCACAGTCAGTGAGTCAGTCAGTGAGTCAGTCACAGTCAGTGAGTCAGTCTGTGAGTCAGTCAGTCATTCAGTCAGTAGGTCAGTCAGTCTGTCTCTCAGTCAGTAGGTCAGTCTGTCAGTAGGTCTTTCAGTAGGTCAGTCATTTGGTCGATCGATCAGTCAGTCAGTTAGTCAGTCTGCCAGTAGGTCAGCCAGTCAGTCAGTAGGTCATTCTGTCAGTCAGTGGGTCAGCCAGTCCGTCATTAGGTCATTCAGCAGTCACTAGGTCAGCCAATCTGTAAGTCAGTCAGTTAGTTGGTCAGTCAGCTAATCACTCAGACTGTAAGACAGCTAGTCAATCAGTCTGTCAGACAGCTAGTCACCCAGTCAGTCAGTCAGACAGCTAGTCACTCAGTCTGTCAGACAGCTAGTCACTCAGTCAGTCAGTAGGTCAGCCAGTCAGTCAGTCAGTAGGTCAACCAGTTAGCAGGTCAAGAGATCAGTCAGTCAGTCAGTAGATCAGCCAGTCAGTCAGTAGGTCAATTTGTCATTCAGTGGGTCAGTCAGTCTGTCTTTAGGTCATCAAGTCTGTCAGTCAGCCAGTCACTCAGTAGGTCAGTCAGTTGCTCAGCCTGTCATTCACTGAGCCAGTCAGTCAGTCACTGAGTCAGTCAGTCTGTCGGTGGGTGGGTCAGTCACTGAGTCAGTCAGTCTGTCGGTGGGTGGGTCGGTCTGTGGGTGGGTCGGTCTGTGGGTGGGTCAGTCGGTCGGTCGGTCGGTCGGTCGGTCGGGTCGGGTCGGGTCGGGTCGGGTCGGGTCGGGTCGGGTCGGGTCGGGTCGGGTCGGGTCGGGTCGGGTCGGTCGGTCGGTCGGTCGGTCGGTCGGTCGGTCGGTCGGTCGGTCGGTCGGTCGGTCGGTCGGTCAGTCAGTCAGTCAGTCAGTCAGTCAGTCAGTCAGTTAGTCAGTCAGTCAGTCAGTCAGTCAGTTAGTCAGTCAGTCAGTCAGTCAGTTAGTCAGTTAGTCAGCTACTCAGTCAGTCAGTCAGTCAGTCAGTCAGTCAGTCAGTCAGTCAGTCAGTCAGTCAGTCAGTCAGTCAGTCAGTCAGTCAGTCTGCCAGTAGGTCAGCCAGTCAGTCAGTAGGTCATTCTGTCAGTCTGTGGGTCAGCCAGTCCGTCATTAGGTCATTCAGCAGTCATAAGGTCAGTCAGTCAGTCAGTCAGTCAGTCAGTCAGCTAGTCAGTCAGCTAGTCAGCTAGTTAGTCAGCTAGTCACTTAGTCTGTCAGACAGCTAGTCACTCAGTAGGTTGGTCAGTCAGTCGGTCTTACCGTCGGTCGGTCAGTCAGTCACTCAGTCTGTCAGACAGCTAGTCACTCAGTCTGTCAGACATCTACTCACTCAGTCAGTCAGTATGTCAGCCAGTCAGTCAGTCAGTAAATCAGTCAGTCAGTCACAGTCAGTGAGTCAGTCACAGTAAGTGAGTCAGTCACAGTCAGTGAGTCAGTCAGTGAGTCAGTCACAGTCAGTGAGTCAGTCTGTGAGTCAGTCAGTCATTCAGTCAGTAGGTCAGTCAGTCTGTCTCTCAGTCAGTAGGTCAGTCTGTCAGTAGGTCTTTCATTAGGTCAGTCATTTGGTCGATCGATCAGTCAGTCAGTTAGTCAGTCTGCCAGTAGGTCAGCCAGTCAGTCAGTAGGTCATTCTGTCAGTCAGTGGGTCAGCCAGTCCGTCATTAGGTCATTCAGCAGTCACTAGGTCAGCCAATCTGTAAGTCAGTCAGTTAGTTGGTCAGTCAGCTAATCACTCAGACTGTAAGACAGCTAGTCACTCAGTCTGTCAGACAGCTAGTCACCCAGTCAGTCAGTCAGACAGCTAGTCACTCAGTCTGTCAGACAGCTAGTCACTCAGTCAGTCAGTAGGTCAGCCAGTCAGTCAGTCAGTAGGTCAACCAGTTAGCAGGTCAAGAGATCAGTCAGTCAGTCAGTAGATCAGCCAGTCAGTCAGTAGGTCAATTTGTCATTCAGTGGGTCAGTCAGTCTGTCTTTAGGTCATCAAGTCTGTCAGTCAGCCAGTCACTCAGTAGGTCAGTCAGTTGCTCAGCCTGTCATTCACTGAGCCAGTCAGTCAGTCACTGAGTCAGTCAGTCTGTCGGTGGGTGGGTCAGTCACTGAGTCAGTCAGTCTGTCGGTGGGTGGGTCGGTCTGTGGGTGGGTCGGTCTGTGGGTGGGTCAGTCGGTCGGTCGGTCAGTCGGTCGGTCGGTCGGTCGGTCGGTCGGTCGGGTCGGGTCGGGTCGGGTCGGGTCGGGTCGGGTCGGGTCGGGTCGGGTCGGGTCGGGTCGGGTCGGGTCGGTCGGTCGGTCGGTCGGTCGGTCGGTCGGTCGGTCGGTCGGTCGGTCGGTCGGTCGGTCGGTCGGTCGGTCAGTCAGTCAGTCAGTCAGTCAGTCAGTCAGTCAGTCAGTCAGTCAGTCAGTCAGTTAGTCAGTCAGTCAGTCAGTCAGTTAGTCAGTTAGTCAGCTACTCAGTCAGTCAGTCAGTCAGTCAGTCAGTCAGTCAGTCAGTCAGTCAGTCAGTCAGTCAGTCAGTCAGTCAGTCAGTCAGTCAGTCAGTCAGTCAGTCTGCCAGTAGGTCAGCCAGTCAGTCAGTAGGTCAGCCAGTCAGTCAGTAGGTCATTCTGTCAGTCTGTGGGTCAGCCAGTCCGTCATTAGGCCATTCAGCAGTCATAAGGTCAGTCAGTCAGTCAGTCAGTCAGTCAGCTAGTCAGTCAGCTAGTCAGCTAGTTAGTCAGCTAGTCACTCAGTCTGTCAGACAGCTAGTCACTCAGTAGGTTGGTCAGTCAGTCGGTCTTACCGTCGGTCGGTCAGTCAGTCACTCAGTCTGTCAGACAGCTAGTCACTCAGTCTGTCAGACATCTACTCACTCAGTCAGTCAGTATGTCAGCCAGTCAGTCAGTCAGTAAATCAGTCAGTCAGTCACAGTCAGTGAGTCAGTCACAGTAAGTGAGTCAGTCACAGTCAGTGAGTCAGTCAGTGAGTCAGTCACAGTCAGTGAGTCAGTCTGTGAGTCAGTCAGTCATTCAGTCAGTAGGTCAGTCAGTCTGTCTCTCAGTCAGTAGGTCAGTCTGTCAGTAGGTCTTTCAGTAGGTCAGTCATTTGGTCGATCGATCAGTCAGTCAGTTAGTCAGTCTGCCAGTAGGTCAGCCAGTCAGTCAGTAGGTCATTCTGTCAGTCAGTGGGTCAGCCAGTCCGTCATTAGGTCATTCAGCAGTCACTAGGTCAGCCAATCTGTAAGTCAGTCAGTTAGTTGGTCAGTCAGCTAATCACTCAGACTGTAAGACAGCTAGTCACTCAGTCTGTCAGACAGCTAGTCACCCAGTCAGTCAGTCAGACAGCTAGTCACTCAGTCTGTCAGACAGCTAGTCACTTAGTCAGTCAGTAGGTCAGCCAGTCAGTCAGTCAGTAGGTCAACCAGTTAGCAGGTCAAGAGATCAGTCAGTCAGTCAGTAGATCAGCCAGTCAGTCAGTAGGTCAATTTGTCATTCAGTGGGTCAGTCAGTCTGTCTTTAGGTCATCAAGTCTGTCAGTCAGCCAGTCACTCAGTAGGTCAGTCAGTTGCTCAGCCTGTCATTCACTGAGCCAGTCAGTCAGTCACTGAGTCAGTCAGTCTGTCGGTGGGTGGGTCAGTCACTGAGTCAGTCAGTCTGTCGGTGGGTGGGTCGGTCTGTGGGTGGGTCGGTCTGTGGGTGGGTCAGTCGGTCGGTCGGTCGGTCGGTCGGTCGGTCGGTCGGTCGGGTCGGGTCGGGTCGGGTCGGGTCGGGTCGGGTCGGGTCGGGTCGGGTCGGGTCGGGTCGGGTCGGGTCGGGTCGGGTCGGTCGGTCGGTCGGTCGGTCGGTCGGTCGGTCGGTCGGTCGGTCGGTCGGTCAGTCAGTCAGTCAGTCAGTCAGTCAGTCAGTCAGTCAGTCAGTCAGTCAGTCAGTCAGTTAGTCAGTCAGTCAGTCAGTCAGTTAGTCAGTTAGTCAGCTACTCAGTCAGTCAGTCAGTCAGTCAGTCAGTCAGTCAGTCAGTCAGTCAGTCAGTCAGTCAGTCAGTCAGTCAGTCAGTCAGTCAGTCAGTCAGTCAGTCAGTCAGTCAGTCAGTCAGTCAGTCAGTCAGTCAGTCAGTCAGTCAGTCAGTCAGTCAGTCAGTCAGTCAGTCAGTCAGTCAGTCAGTCTGCCAGTAGGTCAGCCAGTCAGTCAGTAGGTCATTCTGTCAGTCTGTGGGTCAGCCAGTCCGTCATTAGGTCATTCAGCAGTCATAAGGTCAGTCAGTCAGTCAGTCAGTCAGTCAGCTAGTCAGTCAGCTCGTCAGCTAGTTAGTCAGCTAGTCACTCAGTCTGTCAGACAGCTAGTCACTCAGTAGGTTGGTCAGTCAGTCGGTCTTACCGTCGGTCGGTCAGTCAGTCACTCAGTCTGTCAGACAGCTAGTCACTCAGTCTGTCAGACATCTACTCACTCAGTCAGTCAGTATGTCAGCCAGCCAGTCAGTCAGTAAATCAGTCAGTCAGTCACAGTCAGTGAGTCAGTCACAGTAAGTGAGTCAGTCACAGTCAGTGAGTCAGTCAGTGAGTCAGTCACAGTCAGTGAGTCAGTCTGTGAGTCAGTCAGTCATTCAGTCAGTAGGTCAGTCAGTCTGTCTCTCAGTCAGTAGGTCAGTCTGTCAGTAGGTCTTTCAGTAGGTCAGTCATTTGGTCGATCGATCAGTCAGTCAGTTAGTCAGTCTGCCAGTAGGTCAGCCAGTCAGTCAGTAGGTCATTCTGTCAGTCAGTGGGTCAGCCAGTCCGTCATTAGGTCATTCAGCAGTCACTAGGTCAGCCAATCTGTAAGTCAGTCAGTTAGTTGGTCAGTCAGCTAATCACTCAGACTGTAAGACAGCTAGTCACTCAGTCTGTCAGACAGCTAGTCACCCAGTCAGTCAGTCAGACAGCTAGTCACTCAGTCTGTCAGACAGCTAGTCACTCAGTCAGTCAGTAGGTCAGCCAGTCAGTCAGTCAGTAGGTCAACCAGTTAGCAGGTCAAGAGATCAGTCAGTCAGTCAGTAGATCAGCCAGTCAGTCAGTAGGTCAATTTGTCATTCAGTGGGTCAGTCAGTCTGTCTTTAGGTCATCAAGTCTGTCAGTCAGCCAGTCACTCAGTAGGTCAGTCAGTTGCTCAGCCTGTCATTCACTGAGCCAGTCAGTCAGTCACTGAGTCAGTCAGTCTGTCGGTGGGTGGGTCAGTCACTGAGTCAGTCAGTCTGTCGGTGGGTGGGTCGGTCTGTGGGTGGGTCGGTCTGTGGGTGGGTCAGTCGGTCGGTCGGTCGGTCGGTCGGTCGGTCGGTCGGTCGGTCGGGTCGGGTCGGGTCGGGTCGGGTCGGGTCGGGTCGGGTCGGGTCGGGTCGGGTCGGGTCGGGTCGGGTCGGGTCGGGTCGGGTCGGGTCGGTCGGTCGGTCGGTCGGTCGGTCGGTCGGTCGGTCGGTCGGTCGGTCGGTCGGTCGGTCGGTCGGTCGGTCAGTCAGTCAGTCAGTCAGTCAGTCAGTCAGTCAGTCAGTCAGTCAGTCAGTCAGTTAGTCAGTCAGTCAGTCAGTCAGTTAGTCAGTTAGTCAGCTACTCAGTCAGTCAGTCAGTCAGTCAGTCAGTCAGTCAGTCAGTCAGTCAGTCAGTCAGTCAGTCAGTCAGTCAGTCAGTCAGTCAGTCAGTCAGTCAGTCAGTCAGTCAGTCAGTCAGTCAGTCTGCCAGTAGGTCAGCCAGTCAGTCAGTAGGTCATTCTGTCAGTCTGTGGGTCAGCCAGTCCGTCATTAGGTCATTCAGCAGTCATAAGGTCAGTCAGTCAGTCAGTCAGTCAGTCAGCTAGTCAGTCAGCTAGTCAGCTAGTTAGTCAGCTAGTCACTCAGTCTGTCAGACAGCTAGTCACTCAGTAGGTTGGTCAGTCAGTCGGTCTTACCGTCGGTCGGTCAGTCAGTCACTCAGTCTGTCAGACAGCTAGTCACTCAGTGTGTCAGACATCTACTCACTCAGTCAGTCAGTATGTCAGCCAGTCAGTCAGTCAGTAAATCAGTCAGTCAGTCACAGTCAGTGAGTCAGTCACAGTAAGTGAGTCAGTCACAGTCAGTGAGTCAGTCAGTGAGTCAGTCACAGTCAGTGAGTCAGTCTGTGAGTCAGTCAGTCATTCAGTCAGTAGGTCAGTCAGTCTGTCTCTCAGTCAGTAGGTCAGTCTGTCAGTAGGTCTTTCAGTAGGTCAGTCATTTGGTCGATCGATCAGTCAGTCAGTTAGTCAGTCTGCCAGTAGGTCAGCCAGTCAGTCAGTAGGTCATTCTGTCAGTCAGTGGGTCAGCCAGTCCGTCATTAGGTCATTCAGCAGTCACTAGGTCAGCCAATCTGTAAGTCAGTCAGTTAGTTGGTCAGTCAGCTAATCACTCAGACTGTAAGACAGCTAGTCACTCAGTCTGTCAGACAGCTAGTCACCCAGTCAGTCAGTCAGACAGCTAGTCACTCAGTCTGTCAGACAGCTAGTCACTCAGTCAGTCAGTAGGTCAGCCAGTCAGTCAGTCAGTAGGTCAACCAGTTAGCAGGTCAAGAGATCAGTCAGTCAGTCAGTAGATCAGCCAGTCAGTCAGTAGGTCAATTTGTCCAAGTCTGTCAGTCAGCCAGTCACTCAGTAGGTCAGTCAGTTGCTCAGCCTGTCATTCACTGAGCCAGTCAGTCAGTCACTGAGTCAGTCAGTCTGTCGGTGGGTGGGTCAGTCACTGAGTCAGTCAGTCTGTCGGTGGGTGGGTCGGTCTGTGGGTGGGTCGGTCTGTGGGTGGGTCAGTCGGTCGGTCGGTCGGTCGGTCGGTCGGTCGGTCGGTCGGGTCGGGTCGGGTCGGGTCGGGTCGGGTCGGGTCGGGTCGGGTCGGGTCGGGTCGGGTCGGGTCGGGTCGGGTCGGGTCGGTCGTCGGTCGGTCGGTCGGTCGGTCGGTCGGTCGGTCGGTCGGTCGGTCGGTCGGTCGGTCGGTCGGTCGGTCGGTCAGTCAGTCAGTCAGTCAGTCAGTCAGTCAGTCAGTCAGTCAGTCAGTCAGTCAGTCAGTCAGTCAGTTAGTCAGTCAGTCAGTCAGTCAGTTAGTCAGTTAGTCAGCTACTCAGTCAGTCAGTCAGTCAGTCAGTCAGTCAGTCAGTCAGTCAGTCAGTCAGTCAGTCAGTCAGTCAGTCAGTCAGTCAGTCAGTCAGTCAGTCAGTCAGTCAGTCAGTCTGCCAGTAGGTCAGCCAGTCAGTCAGTAGGTCATTCTGTCAGTCTGTGGGTCAGCCAGTCCGTCATTAGGTCATTCAGCAGTCATAAGGTCAGTCAGTCAGTCAGTCAGTCAGTCAGCTAGTCAGTCAGCTAGTCAGCTAGTTAGTCAGCTAGTCACTCAGTCTGTCAGACAGCTAGTCACTCAGTAGGTTGGTCAGTCAGTCGGTCTTACCGTCGGTCGGTCAGTCAGTCACTCAGTCTGTCAGACAGCTAGTCACTCAGTCTGTCAGACATCTACTCACTCAGTCAGTCAGTATGTCAGCCAGTCAGTCAGTCAGTAAATCAGTCAGTCAGTCACAGTCAGTGAGTCAGTCACAGTAAGTGAGTCAGTCACAGTCAGTGAGTCAGTCAGTGAGTCAGTCACAGTCAGTGAGTCAGTCTGTGAGTCAGTCAGTCATTCAGTCAGTAGGTCAGTCAGTCTGTCTCTCAGTCAGTAGGTCAGTCTGTCAGTAGGTCTTTCAGTAGGTCAGTCATTTGGTCGATCGATCAGTCAGTCAGTTAGTCAGTCTGCCAGTAGGTCAGCCAGTCAGTCAGTAGGTCATTCTGTCAGTCAGTGGGTCAGCCAGTCCGTCATTAGGTCATTCAGCAGTCACTAGGTCAGCCAATCTGTAAGTCAGTCAGTTAGTTGGTCAGTCAGCTAATCACTCAGACTGTAAGACAGCTAGTCACTCAGTCTGTCAGACAGCTAGTCACCCAGTCAGTCAGTCAGACAGCTAGTCACTCAGTCTGTCAGACAGCTAGTCACTCAGTCAGTCAGTAGGTCAGCCAGTCAGTCAGTCAGTAGGTCAACCAGTTAGCAGGTCAAGAGATCAGTCAGTCAGTCAGTAGATCAGCCAGTCAGTCAGTAGGTCAATTTGTCATTCAGTGGGTCAGTCAGTCTGTCTTTAGGTCATCAAGTCTGTCAGTCAGCCAGTCACTCAGTAGGTCAGTCAGTTGCTCAGCCTGTCATTCACTGAGCCAGTCAGTCAGTCAGTCACTGAGTCAGTCAGTCTGTCGGTGGGTGGGTCAGTCACTGAGTCAGTCAGTCTGTCGGTGGGTGGGTCGGTCTGTGGGTGGGTCGGTCTGTGGGTGGGTCAGTCGGTCGGTCGGTCGGTCGGTCGGTCAGTCGGTCGGTCGGGTCGGGTCGGGTCGGGTCGGGTCGGGTCGGGTCGGGTCGGGTCGGGTCGGGTCGGGTCGGGTCGGGTCGGGTCGGGTCGGTCGGTCGGTCGGTCGGTCGGTCGGTCGGTCGGTCGGTCGGTCGGTCGGTCGGTCGGTCGGTCGGTCGGTCGGTCGGTCAGTCAGTCAGTCAGTCAGTCAGTCAGTCAGTCAGTCAGTCAGTCAGTCAGTCAGTCAGTCAGTTAGTCAGTCAGTCAGTCAGTCAGTTAGTCAGTTAGTCAGCTACTCAGTCAGTCAGTCAGTCAGTCAGTCAGTCAGTCAGTCAGTCAGTCAGTCAGTCAGTCAGTCAGTCAGTCAGTCAGTCAGTCAGTCAGTCAGTCAGTCAGTCAGTCAGTCTGCCAGTAGGTCAGCCAGTCAGTCAGTAGGTCATTCTGTCAGTCTGTGGGTCAGCCAGTCCGTCATTAGGTCATTCAGCAGTCATAAGGTCAGTCAGTCGTTCAGTCAGTCAGTCAGCTAGTCAGTCAGCTAGTCAGCTAGTTAGTCAGCTAGTCACTCAGTCTGTCAGACAGCTAGTCACTCAGTAGGTTGGTCAGTCAGTCGGTCTTACCGTCGGTCGGTCAGTCAGTCACTCAGTCTGTCAGACAGCTAGTCACTCAGTCTGTCAGACATCTACTCACTTAGTCAGTCAGTATGTCAGCCAGTCAGTCAGTCAGTAAATCAGTCAGTCAGTCACAGTCAGTGAGTCAGTCACAGTAAGTGAGTCAGTCACAGTCAGTGAGTCAGTCAGTGAGTCAGTCACAGTCAGTGAGACAGTCTGTGAGTCAGTCAGTCATTCAGTCAGTAGGTCAGTCAGTCTGTCTCTCAGTCAGTAGGTCAGTCTGTCAGTAGGTCTTTCAGTAGGTCAGTCATTTGGTCGATCGATCAGTCAGTCAGTTAGTCAGTCTGCCAGTAGGTCAGCCAGTCAGTCAGTAGGTCATTCTGTCAGTCAGTGGGTCAGCCAGTCCGTCATTAGGTCATTCAGCAGTCACTAGGTCAGCCAATCTGTAAGTCAGTCAGTTAGTTGGTCAGTCAGCTAATCACTCAGACTGTAAGACAGCTAGTCACTCAGTCTGTCAGACAGCTAGTCACCCAGTCAGTCAGTCAGACAGCTAGTCACTCAGTCTGTCAGACAGCTAGTCACTCAGTCAGTCAGTAGGTCAGCCAGTCAGTCAGTCAGTAGGTCAACCAGTTAGCAGGTCAAGAGATCAGTCAGTCAGTCAGTAGATCAGCCAGTCAGTCAGTAGGTCAATTTGTCATTCAGTGGGTCAGTCAGTCTGTCTTTAGGTCATCAAGTCTGTCAGTCAGCCAGTCACTCAGTAGGTCAGTCAGTTGCTCAGCCTGTCATTCACTGAGCCAGTCAGTCAGTCACTGAGTCAGTCAGTCTGTCGGTGGGTGGGTCAGTCACTGAGTCAGTCAGTCTGTCGGTGGGTGGGTCGGTCTGTGGGTGGGTCGGTCTGTGGGTGGGTCAGTCGGTCGGTCGGTCGGTCGGTCGGTCGGTCGGTCGGTCGGGTCGGGTCGGGTCGGGTCGGGTCGGGTCGGGTCGGGTCGGGTCGGGTCGGGTCGGGTCGGGTCGGGTCGGGTCGGGTCGGTCGGTCGGTCGGTCGGTCGGTCGGTCGGTCGGTCGGTCGGTCGGTCGGTCGGTCGGTCGGTCGGTCGGTCGGTCGGTCAGTCAGTCAGTCAGTCAGTCAGTCAGTCAGTCAGTCAGTCAGTCAGTCAGTCAGTTAGTCAGTCAGTCAGTCAGTCAGTTAGTCAGTTAGTCAGCTACTCAGTCAGTCAGTCAGTCAGTCAGTCAGTCAGTCAGTCAGTCAGTCAGTCAGTCAGTCAGTCAGTCAGTCAGTCAGTCAGTCAGTCAGTCAGTCAGTCAGTCAGTCAGTCAGTCAGTCTGCCAGTAGGTCAGCCAGTCAGTCAGTAGGTCATTCTGTCAGTCTGTGGGTCAGCCAGTCCGTCATTAGGTCATTCAGCAGTCATAAGGTCAGTCAGTCAGTCAGTCAGTCAGTCAGCTAGTCAGTCAGCTAGTCAGCTAGTTAGTCAGCTAGTCACTCAGTCTGTCAGACAGCTAGTCACTCAGTAGGTTGGTCAGTCAGTCGGTCTTACCGTCGGTCGGTCAGTCAGTCACTCAGTCTGTCAGACAGCTAGTCACTCAGTCTGTCAGACATCTACTCACTCAGTCAGTCAGTATGTCAGCCAGTCAGTCAGTCAGTAAATCAGTCAGTCAGTCACAGTCAGTGAGTCAGTCACAGTAAGTGAGTCAGTCACAGTCAGTGAGTCAGTCAGTGAGTCAGTCACAGTCAGTGAGTCAGTCTGTGAGTCAGTCAGTCATTCAGTCAGTAGGTCAGTCAGTCTGTCTCTCAGTCAGTAGGTCAGTCTGTCAGTAGGTCTTTCAGTAGGTCAGTCATTTGGTCGATCGATCAGTCAGTCAGTTAGTCAGTCTGCCAGTAGGTCAGCCAGTCAGTCAGTAGGTCATTCTGTCAGTCAGTGGGTCAGCCAGTCCGTCATTAGGTCATTCAGCAGTCACTAGGTCAGCCAATCTGTAAGTCAGTCAGTTAGTTGGTCAGTCAGCTAATCACTCAGACTGTAAGACAGCTAGTCACTCAGTCTGTCAGACAGCTAGTCACCCAGTCAGTCAGTCAGACAGCTAGTCACTCAGTCTGTCAGACAGCTAGTCACTCAGTCAGTCAGTAGGTCAGCCAGTCAGTCAGTCAGTAGGTCAACCAGTTAGCAGGTCAAGAGATCAGTCAGTCAGTAGATCAGCCAGTCAGTCAGTAGGTCAATTTGTCATTCAGTGGGTCAGTCAGTCTGTCTTTAGGTCATCAAGTCTGTCAGTCAGCCAGTCACTCAGTAGGTCAGTCAGTTGCTCAGCCTGTCATTCACTGAGCCAGTCAGTCAGTCACTGAGTCAGTCAGTCTGTCGGTGGGTGGGTCGGTCTGTGGGTGGGTCGGTCTGTGGGTGGGTCAGTCGGTCGGTCGGTCGGTCGGTCGGTCGGTCGGTCGGTCGGTCAGTCGGTCGGTCGGGTCGGGTCGGGTCGGGTCGGGTCGGGTCGGGTCGGGTCGGGTCGGGTCGGGTCGGGTCGGGTCGGGTCGGGTCGGTCGGTCGGTCGGTCGGTCGGTCGGTCGGTCGGTCGGTCGGTCGGTCGGTCGGTCGGTCAGTCAGTCAGTCAGTCAGTCAGTCAGTCAGTCAGTCAGTCAGTCAGTCAGTCAGTTAGTCAGTCAGTCAGTTAGTCAGTTAGTCAGCTACTCAGTCAGTCAGTCAGTCAGTCAGTCAGTCAGTCAGTCAGTCAGTCAGTCAGTCAGTCAGTCAGTCAGTCAGTCAGTCAGTCAGTCAGTCAGTCAGTCAGTCAGTCAGTCAGTCAGTCAGTCAGTCAGTCAGTCAGTCAGTCAGTCAGTCAGTCAGTCAGTCAGTCAGTCAGTCTGCCAGTAGGTCAGCCAGTCAGTCAGTAGGTCATTCTGTCAGTCTGTGGGTCAGCCAGTCCGTCATTAGGTCATTCAGCAGTCATAAGGTCAGTCAGTCAGTCAGTCAGTCAGCTAGTCAGTCAGCTAGTCAGCTAGTTAGTCAGCTAGTCACTCAGTCTGTCAGACAGCTAGTCACTCAGTAGGTTGGTCAGTCAGTCGGTCTTACCGTCGGTCGGTCAGTCAGTCATTCAGTCTGTCAGACAGCTAGTCACTCAGTCTGTCAGACATCTACTCACTCAGTCAGTCAGTATGTCAGCCAGTCAGTCAGTCAGTAAATCAGTCAGTCAGTCACAGTCAGTGAGTCAGTCACAGTAAGTGAGTCAGTCACAGTCAGTGAGTCAGTCAGTGAGTCAGTCACAGTCAGTGAGTCAGTCTGTGAGTCAGTCAGTCATTCAGTCAGTAGGTCAGTCAGTCTGTCTCTCAGTCAGTAGGTCAGTCTGTCAGTAGGTCTTTCAGTAGGTCAGTCATTTGGTCGATCGATCAGTCAGTCAGTTAGTCAGTCTGCCAGTAGGTCAGCCAGTCAGTCAGTAGGTCATTCTGTCAGTCAGTGGGTCAGCCAGTCCGTCATTAGGTCATTCAGCAGTCACTAGGTCAGCCAATCTGTAAGTCAGTCAGTTAGTTGGTCAGTCAGCTAATCACTCAGACTGTAAGACAGCTAGTCACTCAGTCTGTCAGACAGCTAGTCACTCAGTCAGTCAGTAGGTCAGCCAGTCAGTCAGTCAGTAGGTCAACCAGTTAGCAGGTCAAGAGATCAGTCAGTCAGTCAGTAGATCAGCCAGTCAGTCAGTAGGTCAATTTGTCATTCAGTGGGTCAGTCAGTCTGTCTTTAGGTCATCAAGTCTGTCAGTCAGCCAGTCACTCAGTAGGTCAGTCAGTTGCTCAGCCTGTCATTCACTGAGCCAGTCAGTCAGTCACTGAGTCAGTCAGTCTGTCGGTGGGTGGGTCAGTCACTGAGTCAGTCAGTCTGTCGGTGGGTGGGTCGGTCTGTGGGTGGGTCGGTCTGTGGGTGGGTCAGTCGGTCGGTCGGTCGGTCGGTCGGTCGGTCGGTCGGGTCGGGTCGGGTCGGGTCGGGTCGGGTCGGGTCGGGTCGGGTCGGGTCGGGTCGGTCGGTCGGTCGGTCGGTCGGTCGGTCGGTCGGTCGGTCGGTCGGTCAGTCAGTCAGTCAGTCAGTCAGTCAGTCAGTCAGTCAGTCAGTTAGTCAGTCAGTCAGTCAGTCAGTTAGTCAGTTAGTCAGCTACTCAGTCAGTCAGTCAGTCAGTCAGTCAGTCAGTCAGTCTGTCAGTCAGTCACACAGTCAGTCAGTCAGTCAGTCAGTCAGTCAGTCAGTCAGTCAGTCAGTCAGTCAGTCAGTCAGTCAGTCAGTCAGTCAGTCAGTCAGTCAGTCAGTCAGTCAGTCAGTCAGTCAGTCAGTCAGTCTGCCAGTAGGTCAGCCAGTCAGTCAGTAGGTCATTCTGTCAGTCTGTGGGTCAGCCAGTCCGTCATTAGGTCATTCAGCAGTCATAAGGTCAGTCAGTCAGTCAGTCAGTCAGTCACCTAGTCAGTCAGCTAGTCAGCTAGTTAGTCAGCTAGTCACTCAGTCTGTCAGACAGCTAGTCACTCAGTAGGTTGGTCAGTCAGTCGGTCTTACCGTCGGTCGGTCAGTCAGTCACTCAGTCTGTCAGACAGCTAGTCACTCAGTCTGTCAGACATCTACTCACTCAGTCAGTCAGTATGTCAGCCAGTCAGTCAATCAGTAAATCAGTCAGTCAGTCACAGTCAGTGAGTCAGTCACAGTAAGTGAGTCAGTCACAGTCAGTGAGTCAGTCAGTGAGTCAGTCACAGTCAGTGAGTCAGTCTGTGAGGTGAGTCAGTCAGTCATTCAGTCAGTAGGTCAGTCAGTCTGTCTCTCAGTCAGTAGGTCAGTCTGTCAGTAGGTCTTTCAGTAGGTCAGTCATTTGGTCGATCGATCAGTCAGTCAGTTAGTCAGTCTGCCAGTAGGTCAGCCAGTCAGTCAGTAGGTCATTCTGTCAGTCAGTGGGTCAGCCAGTCCGTCATTAGGTCATTCAGCAGTCACTAGGTCAGCCAATCTGTAAGTCAGTCAGTTAGTTGGTCAGTCAGCTAATCACTCAGACTGTAAGACAGCTAGTCACTCAGTCTGTCAGACAGCTAGTCACCCAGTCAGTCAGTCAGACAGCTAGTCACTCAGTCTGTCAGACAGCTAGTCACTCAGTCAGTCAGTATGTCAGCCAGTCAGTCAGTCAGTAGGTCAACCAGTTAGCAGGTCAAGAGATCAGTCAGTCAGTCAGTAGATCAGCCAGTCAGTCAGTAGGTCAATTTGTCATTCAGTGGGTCAGTCAGTCTGTCTTTAGGTCATCAAGTCTGTCAGTCAGCCAGTCACTCAGTAGGTCAGTCAGTTGCTCAGCCTGTCATTCACTGAGCCAGTCAGTCAGTCACTGAGTCAGTCAGTCTGTCGGTGGGTGGGTCAGTCACTGAGTCAGTCAGTCTGTCGGTGGGTGGGTCGGTCTGTGGGTGGGTCGGTCTGTGGGTGGGTCAGTCGGTCGGTCAGTCGGTCGGTCGGTCGGTCGGTCGGTCGGGTCGGGTCGGGTCGGGTCGGGTCGGGTCGGGTCGGGTCAGGTCGGGTCGGGTCGGGTCGGGTCGGGTCGGGTCGGGTCGGGTCGGGTCGGTCGGTCGGTCGGTCGGTCGGTCGGTCGGTCGGTCGGTCGGTCGGTCAGTCAGTCAGTCAGTCAGTCAGTCAGTCAGTCAGTCAGTCAGTCAGTCAGTCAGTCAGTTAGTCAGTCAGTCAGTCAGTCAGTTAGTCAGTTAGTCAGCTACTCAGTCAGTCAGTCAGTCAGTCAGTCAGTCAGTCAGTCAGTCAGTCAGTCAGTCAGTCAGTCAGTCAGTCAGTCAGTCAGTCAGTCAGTCAGTCAGTCAGTCAGTCAGTCAGTCAGTCAGTCAGTCAGTCAGTCAGTCAGTCAGTCAGTCAGTCAGTCTGCCAGTAGGTCAGCCAGTCAGTCAGTAGGTCAGCCAGTCAGTCAGTAGGTCATTCTGTCAGTCTGTGGGTCAGCCAGTCCGTCATTAGGTCATTCAGCAGTCATAAGGTCAGTCAGTCAGTCAGTCAGTCAGTCAGTCAGCTAGTCAGTCAGCTAGTCAGCTAGTTAGTCAGCTAGTCACTCAGTCTGTCAGACAGCTAGTCACTCAGTAGGTTGGTCAGTCAGTCGGTCTTACCGTCGGTCGGTCAGTCAGTCACTCAGTCTGTCAGACAGCTAGTCACTCAGTCTGTCAGACATCTACTCACTCAGTCAGTCAGTATGTCAGCCAGTCAGTCAGTCAGTAAATCAGTCAGTCAGTCACAGTCAGTGAGTCAGTCACAGTAAGTGAGTCAGTCACAGTCAGTGAGTCAGTCAGTGAGTCAGTCACATTCAGTGAGTCAGTCTGTGAGTCAGTCAGTCATTCAGTCAGTAGGTCAGTCAGTCTGTCTCTCAGTCAGTAGGTCAGTCTGTCAGGAGGTCTTTCAGTAGGTCAGTCATTTGGTCGATCGATCAGTCAGTCAGTTAGTCAGTCTGCCAGTAGGTCAGCCAGTCAGTCAGTAGGTCATTCTGTCAGTCAGTGGGTCAGCCAGTCCGTCATTAGGTCATTCAGCAGTCACTAGGTCAGCCAATCTGTAAGTCAGTCAGTTAGTTGGTCAGTCAGCTAATCACTCAGACTGTAAGACAGCTAGTCACTCAGTCTGTCAGACAGCTAGTCACCCAGTCAGTCAGTCAGACAGCTAGTCACTCAGTCTGTCAGACAGCTAGTCACTCAGTCAGTCAGTAGGTCAGCCAGTCAGTCAGTCAGTAGGTCAACCAGTTAGCAGGTCAAGAGATCAGTCAGTCAGTCAGTAGATCAGCCAGTCAGTCAGTAGGTCAATTTGTCATTCAGTGGGTCAGTCAGTCTGTCTTTAGGTCATCAAGTCTGTCAGTCAGCCAGTCACTCAGTAGGTCAGTCAGTTGCTCAGCCTGTCATTCACTGAGCCAGTCAGTCAGTCACTGAGTCAGTCAGTCTGTCGGTGGGTGGGTCAGTCACTGAGTCAGTCAGTCTGTCGGTGGGTGGGTCGGTCTGTGGGTGGGTCGGTCTGTGGGTGGGTCAGTCGGTCGGTCGGTCGGTCGGTCGGTCAGTCGGTCGGTCGGGTCGGGTCGGGTCGGGTCGGGTCGTGTCGTGTCGGGTCGGGTCGGGTCGGGTCGGGTCGGGTCGGGTCGGGTCGGGTCGGGTCGGTCGGTCGGTCGGTCGGTCGGTCGGTCGGTCGGTCGGTCGGTCGGTCGGTCGGTCGGTCGGTCAGTCAGTCAGTCAGTCAGTCAGTCAGTCAGTCAGTCAGTCAGTCAGTCAGTCAGTCAGTCAGTCAGTTAGTCAGTCAGTCAGTCAGTCAGTCAGTTAGTCAGTTAGTCAGCTACTCAGTCAGTCAGTCAGTCAGTCAGTCAGTCAGTCAGTCAGTCAGTCAGTCAGTCAGTCAGTCAGTCAGTCAGTCAGTCAGTCAGTCAGTCAGTCAGTCAGTCAGTCAGTCAGTCAGTCTGCCAGTAGGTCAGCCAGTCAGTCAGTAGGTCATTCTGTCAGTCTGTGGGTCAGCCAGTCCGTCATTAGGTCATTCAGCAGTCATAAGGTCAGTCAGTCAGTCAGTCAGTCAGTCAGCTAGTCAGTCAGCTAGTCAGCTAGTTAGTCAGCTAGTCACTCAGTCTGTCAGACAGCTAGTCACTCAGTAGGTTGGTCAGTCAGTCGGTCTTACCGTCGGTCGGTCAGTCAGTCACTCAGTCTGTCAGACAGCTAGTCACTCAGTCTGTCAGACATCTACTCACTCAGTCAGTCAGTATGTCAGCCAGTCAGTCAGTCAGTAAATCAGTCAGTCAGTCACAGTCAGTGAGTCAGTCACAGTAAGTGAGTCAGTCACAGTCAGTGAGTCAGTCAGTGCAGTCTGTGAGTCAGTCAGTCATTCAGTCAGTAGGTCAGTCAGTCTGTCTCTCAGTCAGTAGGTCAGTCTGTCAGTAGGTCTTTCAGTAGGTCAGTCATTTGGTCGATCGATCAGTCAGTCAGTTAGTCAGTCTGCCAGTAGGTCAGCCAGTCAGTCAGTAGGTCATTCTGTCAGTCAGTGGGTCAGCCAGTCCGTCATTAGGTCATTCAGCAGTCACTAGGTCAGCCAATCTGTAAGTCAGTCAGTTAGTTGGTCAGTCAGCTAATCACTCAGACTGTAAGACAGCTAGTCACTCAGTCTGTCAGACAGCTAGTCACCCAGTCAGTCAGTCAGACAGCTAGTCACTCAGTCTGTCAGACAGCTAGTCACTCAGTCAGTCAGTAGGTCAGCCAGTCAGTCAGTCAGTAGGTCAACCAGTTAGCAGGTCAAGAGATCAGTCAGTCAGTCAGTAGATCAGCCAGTCAGTCAGTAGGTCAATTTGTCATTCAGTGGGTCAGTCAGTCTGTCTTTAGGTCATCAAGTCTGTCAGTCAGCCAGTCACTCAGTAGGTCAGTCAGTTGCTCAGCCTGTCATTCACTGAGCCAGTCAGTCAGTCACTGAGTCAGTCAGTCTGTCGGTGGGTGGGTCAGTCACTGAGTCAGTCAGTCTGTCGGTGGGTGGGTCGGTCTGTGGGTGGGTCGGTCTGTGGGTGGGTCAGTCGGTCGGTCGGTCAGTCGGTCGGTCGGTCGGTCGGTCGGTCGGTCGGTCGGTCGGTCGGGTCGGGTCGGGTCGGGTCGGGTCGGGTCGGGTCGGGTCGGGTCGGGTCGGGTCGGGTCGGGTCGGGTCGGTCGGTCGGTCGGTCGGTCGGTCGGTCGGTCGGTCGGTCGGTCGGTCGGTCGGTCGGTCGGTCGGTCGGTCGGTCAGTCAGTCAGTCAGTCAGTCAGTCAGTCAGTCAGTCAGTCAGTCAGTTAGTCAGTCAGTCAGTCAGTCAGTTAGTCAGTTAGTCAGCTACTCAGTCAGTCAGTCAGTCAGTCAGTCAGTCAGTCAGTTAGTCAGTCAGTCAGTCAGTCAGTTAGTCAGTTAGTCAGCTACTCAGTCAGTCAGTCAGTCAGTCAGTCAGTCAGTCAGTCAGTCAGTCAGTCAGTCAGTCAGTCAGTCAGTCAGTCAGTCAGTCAGTCAGTCAGTCAGTCAGTCAGTCAGTCAGTCAGTCAGTCAGTCAGTCAGTCAGTCAGTCAGTCAGTCAGTCAGTCAGTCTGCCAGTAGGTCAGCCAGTCAGTCAGTAGGTCATTCTGTCAGTCTGTGGGTCAGCCAGTCCGTCATTAGGTCATTCAGCAGTCATAAGGTCAGTCAGTCAGTCAGTCAGTCAGTCAGCTAGTCAGTCAGCTAGTCAGCTAGTTAGTCAGCTAGTCACTCAGTCTGTCAGACAGCTAGTCACTCAGTAGGTTGGTCAGTCAGTCGGTCTTACCGTCGGTCGGTCAGTCAGTCACTCAGTCTGTCAGACAGCTAGTCACTCAGTCTGTCAGACATCTACTCACTCAGTCAGTCAGTATGTCAGCCAGTCAGTCAGTCAGTAAATCAGTCAGTCAGTCACAGTCAGTGAGTCAGTCACAGTAAGTGAGTCAGTCACAGTCAGTGAGTCAGTCAGTGAGTCAGTCACAGTCAGTGAGTCAGTCTGTGAGTCAGTCAGTCATTCAGTCAGTAGGTCAGTCAGTCTGTCTCTCAGTCAGTAGGTCAGTCTGTCAGTAGGTCTTTCAGTAGGTCAGTCATTTGGTCGATCGATCAGTCAGTCAGTTAGTCAGTCTGCCAGTAGGTCAGCCAGTCAGTCAGTAGGTCATTCTGTCAGTCAGTGGGTCAGCCAGTCCGTCATTAGGTCATTCAGCAGTCACTAGGTCAGCCAATCTGTAAGTCAGTCAGTTAGTTGGTCAGTCAGCTAATCACTCAGACTGTAAGACAGCTAGTCACTCAGTCTGTCAGACAGCTAGTCACCCAGTCAGTCAGTCAGACAGCTAGTCACTCAGTCTGTCAGACAGCTAGTCACTCAGTCAGTCAGTAGGTCAGCCAGTCAGTCAGTCAGTAGGTCAACCAGTTAGCAGGTCAAGAGATCAGTCAGTCAGTCAGTAGATCAGCCAGTCAGTCAGTAGGTCAATTTGTCATTCAGTGGGTCAGTCAGTCTGTCTTTAGGTCATCAAGTCTGTCAGTCAGCCAGTCACTCAGTAGGTCAGTCAGTTGCTCAGCCTGTCATTCACTGAGCCAGTCAGTCAGTCACTGAGTCAGTCTGTCTGTCGGTGGGTGGGTCAGTCACTGAGTCAGTCAGTCTGTCGGTGGGTGGGTCGGTCTGTGGGTGGGTCGGTCTGTGGGTGGGTCAGTCGGTCGGTCGGTCGGTCGGTCGGTCGGTCGGTCGGTCGGTCGGTCGGGTCGGGTCGGGTCGGGTCGGGTCGGGTCGGGTCGGGTCGGGTCGGGTCGGGTCGGGTCGGGTCGGGTCGGGTCGGGTCGGGTCGGTCGGTCGGTCGGTCGGTCGGTCGGTCGGTCGGTCGGTCGGTCGGTCGGTCGGTCGGTCGGTCGGTCGGTCGGTCAGTCAGTCAGTCAGTCAGTCAGTCAGTCAGTCAGTCAGTCAGTCAGTCAGTCAGTCAGTTAGTCAGTCAGTCAGTCAGTCAGTTAGTCAGTTAGTCAGCTACTCAGTCAGTCAGTCAGTCAGTCAGTCAGTCAGTCAGTCAGTCAGTCAGGTCAGTCAGTCAGTCAGTCCAGTCAGTCAGTCAGTCCAGTCAGTCAGTCAGTCAGTCAGGTCAGTCAGTCAGTCAGTCAGTCAGTCAGTCAGTCAGTCAGTCAGTCAGTCAGTCAGGTCTGCCAGTAGGTCAGCCAGTCAGTCAGTAGGTCATTCTGTCAGTCTGTGGGTCAGCCAGTCCGTCATTAGGTCATTCAGCAGTCATAAGGTCAGTCAGTCAGTCAGTCAGTCAGTCAGCTAGTCAGTCAGCTAGTCAGCTAGTTAGTCAGCTAGTCACTCAGTCTGTCAGACAGCTAGTCACTCAGTAGGTTGGTCAGTCAGTCGGTCTTACCGTCGGTCGGTCAGTCAGTCACTCAGTCTGTCAGACAGCTAGTCACTCAGTCTGTCAGACATCTACTCACTCAGTCAGTCAGTATGTCAGCCAGTCAGTCAGTCAGTAAATCAGTCAGTCAGTCACAGTCAGTGAGTCAGTCACAGTAAGTGAGTCAGTCACAGTCAGTGAGTCAGTCAGTGAGTCAGTCACAGTCAGTGAGTCAGTCTGTGAGTCAGTCAGTCATTCAGTCAGTAGGTCAGTCAGTCTGTCTCTCAGTCAGTAGGTCAGTCTGTCAGTAGGTCTTTCAGTAGGTCAGTCATTTGGTCGATCGATCAGTCAGTCAGTTAGTCAGTCTGCCAGTAGGTCAGCCAGTCAGTCAGTAGGTCATTCTGTCAGTCAGTGGGTCAGCCAGTCCGTCATTAGGTCATTCAGCAGTCACTAGGTCAGCCAATCTGTAAGTCAGTCAGTTAGTTTGGTCAGTCAGCTAATCACTCAGACTGTAAGACAGCTAGTCACTCAGTCTGTCAGACAGCTAGTCACCCAGTCAGTCAGTCAGACAGCTAGTCACTCAGTCTGTCAGACAGCTAGTCACTCAGTCAGTCAGTAGGTCAGCCAGTCAGTCAGTCAGTAGGTCAACCAGTTAGCAGGTCAAGAGATCAGTCAGTCAGTCAGTAGATCAGCCAGTCAGTCAGTAGGTCAATTTGTCATTCAGTGGGTCAGTCAGTCTGTCTTTAGGTCATCAAGTCTGTCAGTCAGCCAGTCACTCAGTAGGTCAGTCAGTTGCTCAGCCTGTCATTCACTGAGCCAGTCAGTCAGTCACTGAGTCAGTCAGTCTGTCGGTGGGTGGGTCAGTCACTGAGTCAGTCAGTCTGTCGGTGGGTGGGTCGGTCTGTGGGTGGGTCAGTCGGTCGGTCGGTCGGTCGGTCGGTCGGTCGGTAGGTCGGTCGGTCGGTCGGGTCGGGTCGGGTCGGGTCGGGTCGGGTCGGGTCGGGTCGGGTCGGGTCGGGTCGGGTCGGTCGGTCGGTTCGGTCGGTCGGTCGGTCGGTCGGTCGGTCGGTCGGTCGGTCGGTCGGTCGGTCGGTCGGTCGGTCAGTCAGTCAGTCAGTCAGTCAGTCAGTCAGTCAGTCAGTCAGTCAGTCAGTCAGTCAGTTAGTCAGTCAGTCAGTCAGTCAGTTAGTCAGTTAGTCAGCTACTCAGTCAGTCAGTCAGTCAGTCAGTCAGTCAGTCAGTCAGTCAGTCAGTCAGTCAGTCAGTCAGTCAGTCAGTCAGTCAGTCAGTCAGTCAGTCAGTCAGTCAGTCAGTCAGTCAGTCAGTC